>JAUKPP010243533.1:427-13460 GCA_032273245.1 Phyllaplysia taylori | reverse complement strand
TAGGCCATGTACGTTAAATTCAGTCATTGTGACTTACCCCTGAGTTCTAGCAGGGGATCGCAGAAGAAGAAGAAGAAACTATTATTTTTATGACTCTCAGCAATACCTTTGTGTGCTAAGTGATAACTCAATATTTTGAAGTCTATTACATTGCTTGAAATATACATTCCATTATTTCAGATCCAAATCAACAAGTGACAATTCCAACAGCAGTAGTGTGATGGCAGCTGCCAAGCTGATACCTCAGTTGTCCACCCAGAGCTCCACAGACTCAAATTCTCCGCTAGATCCCAGTCCATCGTTTCTAGAGTCCAGCATGGTGATGAGTGATGGGGATCAGCCCACAGACGTTCAGATGGTGGTGGATGCTCTTATTCATATTCTGGGTCAAGTCCACTATTTTCCAGATGCCCTTGCAAAGTGCATTGTTCCAACCATTGAGAGGTAAGTGTGAGCTACATTCAACTCTATCTAAGTTATTATTGAAACTGAAAGGAAATGGAAAATACTTTCTATTCGGTGAACATGGAGTTTGAGGCATAACAGCATACTTTATTGTCAAGCTAACATATTTTCTTGAGTGCTTTGTTTGAGGGAATTGGACTCTTTATTCACGCATAATTATGCTTGAATGCACCTGAAAAGTGTAACAATATTGCCTTGTAAACAACCTAAACAATTGTCTCCTTGTGAGAGGAGTCAAGATTTTTATTGTTATAATTGTCATTTAGGGTTGATAGTCTATAGATAGCACAATACCTTTACTTTGGACCCCCCCCCCCAAAAAAAAAAAAAAAAAAAAAAACACCTTTAGTTTGGAGACAGGTGGGAAAATTGACATAGAGCAACAGTCTTTTCAATGGACATAGATGAAAAAAAAATGTCATGGTTGATGGTATCCTACTGGGTATATGTATGTATACATGTAATCAGACTATTGAATACTTGCATAGTGAAAATACTAGAAAATTCAAGGTGTGTTCCTTCTATTTTTCTTTTTATCTTCATACAGATGCTCATCCTGGGAGATGTTCAACATCAAGAATCCTCTCGTTACTCCAGAGATGAAGGTGAGCCACAGGAATTGTCATTATATAAAACAAAGATATCAGTTAAAATATAGCTGGTTAATATGCTATGTCAAATCCTTCTTGCTCTCTTATTTACTTGAATAACCTCTGCGGATAAGGGAATTACCATATTGATCTCCAAATTTTGGATACCACTTACATTTTAGGTATGACGAAATTACCAAGGTTTACCACAAACTAATACATATTCTATGATTCTTAAAAGAATATGAGTATCTGCATATAAAATGCAGCCTCATTATGAAATACAACAAAAGTTTTATTATCATGAAATACTCATAAAATGAAAATAACAATAGTAATATGATAAGTTTCATTGAACTGAAATGAATTTATTATTGATCAAATTCTTGCTCCATTCCTCAGGTTCCAGAATGGATTACTTCAATCTTTAAGATATTGGAGCCATTTGTGGACAGGTGGGATTAAGCAGTTTGCTCCTCAGAGCACCCTTGTTCTAAGCAATACTATTTTATTCTCGCTATTTCAGCATCAGAGTTTCTAAACCTACTTTTACGTCGATTGAGATGACAGAATAGGTCAGTTAGTCATCCTTCAAGAATTTTTGGCTACCTGTTGATAGCAAAAGGAGAGGGCAAAAATCCCTTGTTGCTTAAGTTATAGTGCTTTGTATGAACTCTTGAATAATGCATAATTATTTTTCAAGTATCTATAAGAAGTTAAATATCACAACTGTTTCACGTTGCTGTTGTTGTCAGAAGTAATTATAGAGGTGCCAGATCAATTTATGCCATTTTGACCTTTTTATTACACATGGATCAGCTACGTTGTGATTTATATTTCCTTTCCTGGATGTTTTTTGCTGCCAGAGTGATGGAGCCGATGCTGAGGTACATAAACAGAGTGAAGACGTCAGAGACTTACATACGGCCTGTCATCTCCTACGTGGCTGATCTGCCCTGCGGCTGCCCACCTGGCTACTCTCTCAGAGACCACCCGAAGCCACCAAGTGAGAACTGTTTTTAATATTTCCAAAACCAAGTGAAATATTGATAGATGAAACAATCTCATTACAGTGTCATCTTTGAATTGTAACATTAATGTCCTGGTTTGCAAGTCAGCCTTGTGCATGTCTTGCAATTTGTCCTCAGGAGTCATAACTAACAGATTCTCAAGTGGAGGAAAAAACCCTGTAAAGTCTCTTTGGGTTGTTAGAAGTCTTTTTCCTTTTGAAGGCTAAACCTGCCAAAGATGCTGGCGTCTCTTTAAACAACCAACTTTTTTTGCTTTTGAAACAACACCTGACACACATGTTTGCTGTGGGACAGTTGCCAAGAACACACTACACACCTTTGCTAGCCATTTTCCCCCTATTTTTGGTTTTTGCTAGGGTGTGAAGGTGGGCAACTTTAAAAAACTGAATCTCTGTACCTAATTCACTTAACATGATAGATTTTCCTTCATTTGAAAGGGAACTAAATAAGCTTTCTAATACGACCAATAGTTCCATATGGTTGAAATGCGACTGAAGACTCAATTATTGCACTATAAATGATAAATGAGTGATGAACTGTTCTTGATTTTTGTCACCATGCAGCATCAAAGTGCAGACTTTATTAATCTCAGTAGGGAGATTTGGAGTACAATGGTGTGTACATATACATGCATACATCAAACAAATCGAACAATACAAATGTAAGAAGAAAAATGGAAACGCGGCATTCACTGACAATCATACCTACACCATTGTTGGTCAAGCAATTAAGTTTAATCCAACACGTTTCTCTTTACTTGTTCAGGCTTGAAAGATGTGCTGTCTCATTGCCTGGAGCTGTTGGTCATAGAAATCGAGAAATGTGTGGTGGTTCTGCCAGCCTCCATATGCACTCTGTTCAGCGCCATTGAGACCAACTGTAGAGAGCAGGGGATCAAGACTAGCCACAGATGTGTGGCTCTACAGGTAAGCTTTGACAACATGCTACAAAGGCCACTCGCACTGGCAGGAATGGAGAATGCCAATACTATCCAAAGTCGAAGTTAAGTCTTTTGTGAACAAAAAACTTTTAGGTTTACAAAGTATCGCTGTTATTTTTTTTAAAAAAAATACTCACGAGAGTAAATTTTTCATTGGACTTAAGTGTTCCATGGTTTTGTACTATTGGTCTTGCATATCGAAAATAAGGCTTTAAATATTTGTTCCGCTCATTGTATTGTCCAGTAGTGTAAAGACGCTTTAAGAAATACTGATATTGCTTATAATTGTTATGTCACTTGTTTGTCATGAGACAATAAATTTTTACAGGCAGATCTTTTCATAAAAAAAGCTTCTGAGATTCTTTTACTTGTCAGAAGTCAGTTTGCTATTCTAGCATCTTTCAAGCCAATAAAGTAATTTTCTCAAGAGTGACTTGCCTTCTTTGTTTCTTACAGATCATCACGTGGTCTCTCTGGGTGTCCATGCAACAATTCTCATCCAGTCAGGACGGGCTTGGTGACTTGATGAGCTCGGACACAAGGAAACAAATCATGGTTGTGGCCGACACATTGTTCCATATACTTGTGTATGGAAAAGGTGACAACAGTCTGGGAAATAGTGTCGCAATTTTTTATATTTTGGCTGTCTTTTTTTTACGATCTATGAGAAATCTTTAAGGCATTGATTGCCGGTCATATATGTAGTATGTTGCCTCCATTGATTTTAAACTTTTTGCATTGGTAATTTGTGTCACATTGAAAAAATATTATTTGCACGGAGGTGTACAAAATGGAGTTTGCCAAATCCTGGTCTTGAACAGAATGCTTATGACACTGACAATCTATGATTTACATAGCCTGAAACAACAATTTCTATACTTACACCTATGTTGTGATTTTTAGTTTCATTTACTAATCTATAGTGATGATGTGAGTCAAATGAGATCCAGCATATTTTAAAGGATTTGATATACATTCTTGACCTAAATCTTTCTGGACTTACGTTCTTTACATGAAGTGATAATTTTTTCTTTTCTTCTTTGATTTTGCTCAAAATAGGTCCCAATACTCCAAAGTTTGCTTTGAAGTTCATGAAAAGCCACAAAGATTGGCTTTTGGAGAAAATCAACAGCATCTCCTCTTACATTTGTGATGAGTAAGTCTTTCTGTCTATTCCTTTCACCTATGTAGATCAAATATAATGAACAGGCTTCTATAATAAGTATGCAAATGGTAAGGTGCATGTAATTGTAACCGGCTTGTTTTGATTCTATAATTGCCAGATTAGGATTATAAGTTGTAGAATTAGTATTGCTTGGAATTCATTACACATTTTATCCTATGAAGTTGGATGTGTCTTCAGTACATGGTCATCCTGGGAATGGGATTTAACTTGGATTTCAGTAAAAGGCCTTTCATTGTGGTAAAATTGATAGCCATTTATTTGTGAAAATGCATCAGTGTTGGAAGTATTTTGTCAAACCATGTAAAATTGTTACATTTTTCACCAGGTTCCACTCCTATCCGAACTCAGACTTCACTGAAGCAGCCACCAATATCTTCACTGATCACGTGTATTCATTGTTGGCTTCATCAGCCATAGATTCACCAAATGGTATGTAGAGTTGAGGTGATTTTTTACCCAGTGTGACAACCTAGTACATCAGTTTGCTGATAGATGAAGTCAGGTCTCTTAGCACATTTACCAAGCTGTACCAAGTGGCGTCGGTAGTCTAGTGGTTAGGCTGCTTGACTCGTAATCGGAAGGTTGCGGGTTTGAATCCCAGCTTGGGCCCGACGTTGTGTCCTTGGGAAAGGCACTTTACACAAATTTTCCTCACTTTACCCAGGTGTGAATGGGTACCCGGCTATAGACAGCGAACGATCTTGTTAGTATGTTAGTGCTTTAGCACCTGTAAAATGGCATCTTGCACTGTATGCTTTCCAGGAAGTTGAGAAGGTTTCTGAATGACTTGGTCTGCTGGGGTAATAATGATTGCAAAGAGCATAGAGCTTGCTTTCGAGCAGGGAAATGCGCTATATAAATGCAATCTATTATTATTATTATCATTACCCTGTTATCATTCTGAGATGATGAATGACGCAATTACCATCAGGTGTGATCTGGTACTTTGACTTGAACTAAGTGCCAGTATTGACTTTTGATATAGGTCTAAAATGACACTTTTACCATTATTTGTATTATCTTGTGTGTGGGAGTATGTAGTGTGGAGTATTTTACACAAGTAGCAGCTTCAGGGCAACATGAAAAGGATGGGGCATACACAATTATGGTTCAGTGTCCAAGTCAATAGGGGCAACTAAAACTGTCAAAATGTTATATCGATTCGGGCAATATATCGACTGATGAGTGCAGCTAACTTTGCAGTCACCTGCTTCAGAGAGAGGGTGAGACTGCATTGCACTTCAGCAATAGAAAGTTTCTCTAGTCCCAGGGTGCAGAGTTAGGCTGCATAACTCGGATAGTCTTAAAAGCCACCTAAAGAGTGAAGGAAAAAAAAAACCACCTGTTGGATATTAACAGCAAGAATCAGGACTTCAAGAGTAAAGTAAATTTCATGATGATCACATTATATGTGTATATATATATTCAGTTTGTGATTTTATTATTTATTGTCTTTTATGCTGATAAGAGTATGGAGTACCATGTTGTTTTTTACTTTGCCTTAAATATCATTCGTCCATCTTCAGGGTTTATGTACCTGGATACAGTGTCTTGTCTGGTGGTCAACAATGGCCAGTGGCTACTGGACCAGCTTGACGTCCAGCCTTCGGTGTCACGTGCTGCTACTGGTCGGCCAACATCTGCTTTCAAAGTGGACATCAGCGAGCCAGTGCCGAGTGATGACTTTAACCCGATCAAAGCCATGATGTCCATTGGAGATTCTCCATTTAACCAGGTTCGCTTTTCTGTTGCTATAATCATAGAAATATTTATTTGAGATTTTGGTTGTGTTTAGTGGAAATAGTTTTACTTTGCTCCTTCTCTGCATCTCTGAAAGTGTTTAAAAACTGTAAGCTTTCGTCCGTTTCCTCTGGGTGCAGATTTCACTTTTGTTAGTTTTTTCAGGATTATGATTGCCAATTTCATAAACTTATTTTTCTAGAGTGGTATAAATAGTGATTTTTGCTTGCCCTTTCTCATAAATATGGCCACTGGGTACCCCTCTGGATATTGTTTCAACTCTGTAATGGTCTCGTTAATTTCATTATAAAAAAAGAAGAAGTTTTCAGTGATCTGGGTACACACAAAATCGGGCTTAAATGCTAGTTTGAGATATCAGGCAAGTTGGAAAAATCTACCCATGATTTTTATCTCTTACTTATTGTAGTTATACAATACCATTTTTTGTAATTCTAGTGATGAAGATTCATTGATAGGCATAATATTGTGGTTAAATAGTGTAGTTATAATTTTGTTTATCAGAAATGTTATTCTATCATCAGATGGCGATCCAAGAGTTTGCTTTTGACTGGATGGCAATCCTCACAAGTGATCTTGGCTTAAGTCAGCCAGCGTTTCGCAACCTTTTGATGAACCGTCATGAAATGCAAGAAGGAGCTACTCTCGAGGAAGCAGAGAAGAAACCAGTGGATGTCTTGAGAGCAGTTTATGAGCATTGACAGGCCCCCAATATTCATAGTTAGTACCTTTGTTGTTGAAGAAGACAAACAGTTTGCATCCTATTCCTTGTCATGGTCTGTTTGTTACAAATTTATTTTATTTGCTCATACTTTCATTTATCATGTTTTATCATTCAGTCTCAAGTTATAGAGTATTATATCTATCTATATATGTTGGGGAATGTCACTTGTTTTTTTTTCTTTTGTTTTTACATGGCTCATTGGATGTGATGAATTTTTTGTGCACCCTGTCTTGGTTACATTGATGTCTTAAAAGTCTAGTCAGTGGCAGGATTCAAAATGATCTGAAATATTATTCAGGAACACACTTGAATTACAGTTTGTGTTTGAACTGTATACAGAATAATTGCAATGGGGGCTACAATACTATTTTTTCTATGGGGGTATTCATCACGAATCAGTCAACATTTCTTTTATCAGATTTAATTTCAAAGAAGCTTTTATCAAAGATATTTTACTTCAAACAAAAAACATATAGTTTTTGAAGACAATGTCTCTATCTTTGCATCAAAAAGTTACATTCATGGTTTGTCTAAGCACAAATTGTGACAACATGTTAAATCCTAATCAAAAGGAAACATATTTTTTGGTCTTTTAGCATATAAAGTATTATAATGTAATTGCAGTGTCTGCCTTATTTAAGGTAAGTCCTGCTAAAGAACAACTATATTTTCTACAAATGTTGATGTTTAGCAATAAGTTTATTTCTTTTATGGAGTCATTACTTTGACCGGGCGTGATCATGTTAAGAGTTTCATGCCTTAATGGATATTTGAAAGTGTAAAGATAGCACTTTGAAGCTGTGGCTGCACAATGTTGCACAATGTTTAGATTCACTCAAAATTAGATTATATGAGGAATATCATTAGGAGTATGTGAACAAACACAGTAAAGTTGATTTTGACTATTGCGTTATGGTTGGCTTTTGTTGGGAAGGCAGGAGGGTTTTCATTGTGAACTTCTGGATAAACTTGGCATAATGTTTCTTTTTTACTGACACCACTAGATTTATATTTTCATAATGTAACATACGGGTGTGAGTTTTAGTCCTGAATAATGTACTACACTCTGCAGATAAAAAGAAAGGCAGAATACATGAATTACGATAATTTTACTGCAATGTCAATAACTTAAATTTATAAATGAAGAATCACTACAATACTTTTGCATGTTACTGACATCACTTTATTGATGAAGAATTGAATCTGGAGATGGAAAAAAAAGAACTTAACGAACAGTATATTTTCTTCTTCTTTTTTATGGGGCTCTCGTGGTCAAGAGGTTATTTTGTTAGCCGCTCATACGAATGATCCAGGAGTTGAACCAGGCACAGTTCACAATGCATGCGTGTAGGCATTTTAAAAAATATTTTTGTGTAGATTTTGGCTCAACTGATAGGCCACTTGACTACAAATTCATTTGAATGAGGAAGTCTTCTTTTATGAGACCCCAGAAGCACTGGTTTAAATTGTGTGGTTTTTTGTCAAAAGAGTAGACCAATCTTCAATTACAAGCAGTTGCGATTGCTTGGTGTTATATTTGTTCATAATAGATAGTGTGTTACGACAAGAACATCTGCTGTCTGTGATTGGCAACAACTTGTGTGTTATTGGAGACAGTTGTTATTGTGTTTTTTAATTTTTCAATTGAGATTTCCTTACCAATCAATACTTAATGAACGGAATTTTCTGTACAAATAATGATATTTTCTTTATTTCCTGTGCAAAGATTTATTGGTATGGTATTGTTTGAGGGAAATTTTCCCTTCCATTATTACAACCTTTTCCCAAATAGATAGGCCCAGCAGTCAATCTAATGCATTAAAAAAATTGCTGTGATAAATGGTGTCTATATGATAAAAACACCAATTTAAAATTATTTAGCAGATGTTTTATGAGAAAAGGAGAGTGTGTCACAGTTCTTATGATGTTTTACTAGTACAGTGTTATCCACCTTAGAAATCCAAATCTCACCCAACTATTTGGGAGAACAAGATGAATAGTCAATGCAGTAATATGTATATGTACACTGTAGTTTATTGAGTGAAATCCATGATTACTAGGTGTTGAATATTTTTAAAGTGCAGGATCAATTTTATATGAATCTTGTGGAGATCTGAAGTTCTATTGGACTGTCATCTTTTCTGTCTTTGTATTCGTTTAGTGCCAATGTGAAGATTAATGTGTTTATTTTGCTTGTTATTTCTATATTTTCCTGCATAATTTTATTTTTATTTGTATAATGTCATAATCATGCACTATTTTGTATGCCTTTAACCTAAAGTCATTTGAAGCACAACCAAACAACTCAGTGCTGACAGACATCATTACCTGTAGAACAGGTGTGTCTAACTTTCCCACAGCTGCCAAATGTGATTGTAGAACTATTTATACATATACAATTTACTTTGTATAATTTTGTGTGACTGTTCTTGCTGTTGTGATTTTCATGGTTTTGGGCTCATGATGACAATATTAATCCCTGCATTTTTACCAAGATTTTAAAATCTATGGATGAAGTTTCATGGGTTTTAAGATGAGCAAGAGATGTATTAATAACTTTAATTATTTTTTACTGGTACTGTGAATCATCCTCTTTGTCATTGATTGAATGACACATATTGCAATCGGGGATAAAGTAATTAATATCAGGATGCATTCTAAAAAAGAGTATAAGGTGCTTGGTGTTTCCGTTTAATGTGAACCTGTAATTACTCACCGCAGATCAAATCATGCCTGCTTTTGTGATACATTATTATTTTATTTATCATATATGTTACATGATGTTTAAGGTTGCTTCAGTGTGCTCATGTTTAAGTCAGTGTGTGTCATGTGTAGTCTAGCTGCAACTATCCGTCCCCTCATGCACATTGGTGGAATTTTTACACTGTGTTTTGGTTTACAAAATATATTATACACCGTCCTCCCTCCTTCCCCAATCACAAAACAGTCATCATTAGTATTTATTCTATTCTTTGATTTACCCATGATAACATAATAGAATCTCTTGTAAAACCTCTTGTAAAACCTCTTGTATTGGAAATAGATCCATGTCTCACCTGACATTCTTTGTTCTTTTGACTCGATTTGTTTCTATTTCTATGTCTATTTGATTTGTTGAATTGTTTTTTTCTGGTATGAAATATTGAAAAAGTATGTAATGTATTTTTAAGCTGCAGATTTAGTTCATAACCAGGTGGAGATTTTGGTATGTTGGTTTTCGTTTAATGCCTTTTGCTACACTTTGTGGGCATATGAAGAAGCAGAAATGCCAATTTTTATCTTCTTTTTCAAAGCTCTGGGGATTAGAGTCATGATAACTTAATATAAAAAAAATCCCTGTGAATCGACCTGGATAGAAAAATTAGACTCTGTGTTATGAGGCGGTAATGTTTACTGCTCCGTTTAGATGCCCTCGAAACCTCTATGCAAAATTCCATCATAAAAATGGCTCAAACCTAAGGATGGCACACCAGCACTGACACTCTGTGTCTCTTAGGGCTGGCACCCAATCCAAACATGGCTGATAACAATAACCACTAAGGTTGTGTTAATGTTTTCTCTACAGTGGATGTAACGAGACCTAGGTTGTAACGGGAGAAAATGAAAATCCTCAGGAGTCTTTGTTAAAATACCATAGATATAACAAGACTTCAGATTTAACCAGGAAATTGGGCGGCCCCAACGACCTCATTATCCAAGTTTCACTGTAGGCCTATGGAAACTGAATGACAAGAACTTGCTCTCGTACCATTGGCCACTGCTGGTTTGTGCTGGTTTTGGTTTTGCACCCCTTTGCCATTTGAGAGGCGGACTACTTCGGCCGTGCCTCAAAGGGCCATCCCGGGCCGAGGAGGACACAACTTTTTAGCAAAGACACGGAGATGTTTTTCAACATGGTAATCAAACTACAGTCCTCTGCGTGAAGAGCCTAACCATCACAACTCAGATGCTGGTTTGATCACTGAGAGCTGTCTGAGATTTTTGACTGGCATAGGGATATATCTCAGATCAGGTTGGCCCTAACAGGCTGGGCCGTTGGTTCGTTTTGGGTCGTGGGTTTCTAGTTTTAGTTTGGTTTTGCTAAGTTTTACGTCCCTTGTAACACTGTACGGTCCTTTTTTAAAGATAAGCTATTTCGGTTCTGCCCGTCAGGGCCAACCCAGTACATCTGTGCCCGTGATGCAATGGTTAGGTTCTTCACCTTTATATAGTATTATAGAGAATTTCAGTTTTATTCCAAAGTGGGGATGAACATCTGCGTTTTTACGGCGGGACCCGTCCTTCTCAGCCCTGCTTGACCCTGACAGCCAGGGTCAAACTAGTCCGTCTCTAAGATGACCTAATAAAACAACAACATAAAAAAAAAAAAAACAGCCTGAAAGGGACACAGCATCTCATCAGGTCGGTCAGCCCAAGAAAAGGATTTTCCCCTATTTTTCATATTCCAGTGAGCTCAACGTCATTTCGGGGATGAACATTTGGTTTGGTCTGGTTTTGTGGCCCATGAAACACCGCAAGGTCCTTTTTCGGAGGCGAATGAATTCAATAGTATTGTGCGATCACTCGCTGAGTTGCAAGGGGAGTATACTTGTAAGACGGTTTGGTTTGTTACCAGTTTTACGTCCTTTACAACACTGTAAGGTCATGCAAGAGACGGACTAGATACATCGACCCTGCCTATCAGGGCCTACCCGGGTTGACCAGGGACGAATTCCAAGCGGAGAAACGAGATTGTCCGCACATGGGATCAAACTCAGGCCTTCCCACTTGAAAGGGAAAGAGTTTAACCGTTACACCACAGACGCCGTTACTCGTAGTAGGCCTACACAGTGCAAGGAAAAAGTTAGGCTACACCAACAAATACAACAAGTGCACACATAAAAAGACCTCGCAGAGAAAGAGGGAGAGAGAGAGAGAGAGAGAGAGAGAGAAGCCTAGCATAGTAAAAAGTTTGTACGAGCTTATGAAGAAGCGCAAGCTACTGCGGAGAAAAGAAGGAAAAGAAAAGATGAAAAACAGCCAACAAAAAATCCAACAAACCATAACAACAGAAAACGAAACAAAACAACGACGAAAACCGTAAACAATAAAGGAGAGTCTGTTGGTGAAATTTGACCCTATAGGAATCTCCCACCCAAGCATAATAGGCACAGGCTCAAATAGCAAGCTCTATTTTACAGTTCACATCCCATAATGTATTACAATAGAACTTTTATTTATGTAGCAAAAATGTAACGTACAGGGAAATATAACACATACGCCAAAATACTCTCAGTAAAACCTTTATAACTGTCAGTGCAAAATTTATTCAACAAAAAGTGAACATAGTCAACAATATTTATGACCAAATCAATACATAAAAAGTTTCGTAAATTTACCAAGCAACAGAAACAAAAGCAAGAAATAAAACATCGCCCATTTTGTTCATAATGAAAAATGTGCGCTAAAATTCAATTGTCAAATTTAAAAAGAAAGAGAAACTAAACAAGATTTTCATAGTCTAAACATGGGTTACCCCCCCCCCCCCCCAAAGAAAACAACAACAACAACAACAACAAACAAACAAATAACACAAACAAAACCAAAAAAACCCAAACACCCCCCTCCCCCCCAAAAAAAAGCCCAACAATAAACAAAACAAAACAACAACTCAACAACAAACTGAATAAATGCAATCTAACTTTTGAAAAAAATATCAATCCAAGGTCAAAGCTATCTTCTTTGCAAACATATTATGCAGAACCCATTCGTTTCAGTTTTAAAATTTCATTACCAAATTTCTGGATGCACACATGCACAGAGCTGCAACGCAATTGGCACATAAACGTAATTTTTCTTTTATTGACGTTTTACTTGAAACGAAAGATAGTTCGCGTTGATAAAGAAGACATTTTAAAATAGGCTAAATCTTAGCACCAATAACGACAGCAGCAGTAGCACGAGCAGTTGCACCAGTATCAATAGAGGTGGGTCATCGCGGGTAGCAGGGACTAGGATGAAAAGAAGGTGATTTTTTTACGGTTTGATTACCAGTTTCACGTCCCTTACAACACTGTAAGGTCATTTAAAAGTAACCCTCGCTGGAACTGTACCGTAACAAAGGCAAAATTATAATTGTGCAATAACAGCAGACCGCACACATACACACACATACACACGCATACATTACACACACACATACACACACACACTCACAAAAGCACATTATTTTACATCTCGCGCACAACAAAACCATGTTTTGTCTCTCTCGCATCTCTCTCTCTCTTCTACTTCCATCTGGGTTTTTTATATTTTTATATCTCCCTTACTCTTTCTTTCAATAATATACACACCCACGCG
>JAUKPP010243522.1:0-13461 GCA_032273245.1 Phyllaplysia taylori | reverse complement strand
ATAAGGCGGAACGTCCACTGACGTGTTTTG
Source organism: Phyllaplysia taylori (assembly GCA_032273245.1). Lineage (NCBI taxonomy): Eukaryota > Metazoa > Mollusca > Gastropoda > Aplysiida > Aplysiidae > Phyllaplysia > Phyllaplysia taylori. The sequence continues at coordinate 13,431 of JAUKPP010243522.1, read as the reverse complement.
TCAGTTGCAGCCCAGGCTCACCTATATATCATATATACATATGAGCCTGGCCTGCAACTGATAAAACACGTCAGTGGACGCTCCGCCTAATGATGGCATTTATGTAGCGTACCCCTATCTCGAAAGCAGGCTCTATGCGCTTGTCAATCAATTAAAGAGGCGGGTTACTTCGACCCCACTGTCAGGACCAAAAACGGATAAATTCGTTCTACGTGGGGATCGAAGCCCCGTCCTCTGTGCGATAAGCGAAGAGCCTAACCATTACACCAAAAAGGCCGATAAGAGATTCTTATCTTTACAAAAAAAAAAATTTTAATGCACTTTAGCAGCTATGCTTAACAATTGTATTTGTATCCAACGAGGAAGCCGCTTTTTAAATTCTTTTTCTTTGTCCATTATATTGGTTTATCTGTCCAGTATCATGGTCTTGTTTGTTTCTTTGGGGTTTTACAACTCCACCGACTCTGCCAAGTCATTTCGGCGCCGAGATATTATGGTCTAATCGTTCCCTGACATAATATATTTTCTAATTTGCATACTGCAAAACTCAGTAACACAGATGCCATCACAAAGGTCAATTTGCAAAACAACATGAATATTCATTGACATTCAAAGGTCAACTAAAAAGACGTAGCCATGGGGGCATAAGACAGAATAAGGCAAGTCAAGGAAATCCACTCGTCATGTGGGGGCCATGAGGCCACAATCAATTTAAACTTTCTGCAGGACAATAATTTTACTAAACAAAGTTTTCTTCCAGAACTGGAGTATTCAGCTTACACAAAGAAAAGAGGGGGTGCCTGTGGGTTCATGTAATGACTCATACACGCATATATGCACACGCATGCACTTTTATGACATTATATAAAAACCAGACGTGCACTTGAAGTTAATGTTTACCTGACATACATACACGCACCAGTACATACACACCCACACACATACACGCACACACACACACAACACACACAAACACCGCAAATTTGCATCCAGTTATTCAGAAAAACTTCTACATCGCCACTGTACATTATACATACTAAAAATTTGTCATAAGTTAGAATAAAACATACAACACATACGTCTGTACACACACACACACACACACACACACACACACACACACACATACACACACATGCACACACATAGACACACATACACATACTTCCAGTTCAGCACACACAGAGGCAAATGCTTGACAATGCAACATGTCTTTTTGTGAAACAAGTCAGAATAACACACATGCGCGTTACACGTAGAATCAATTACATAAGATTTAAAGGAGGCTTATGTATCTATGGGAGAATGAGGAACAGGCTTTCTGTCCTCTCAAAACACACAATGATTAAAAGAAGAGTATGAACCTAGAGAGACATCTAGTGATTGAGATTTAGGCTGCTGGGCAACTGAATGTTGTTCAAACAAAGTTTTGATTTCGAGACTTTAAAGAAGGGTAACAACATAATACGTCAAATTTCACAGTTCACTTTTCATCACTTTCGTAAGGAAAAACTTGCCATAACAAATTGTGATCAGCTCATTTATATGATCTTGGTATAATCATGATAACGCATGTCATAAAAATTAGGAGAGGCATAATAACTCTTTGAAAACATACAAAACATAATAATATGTAAATACATAAATGCATATTACTGTCTTTGAAAACAGTGGGATTGTACTTAAAAGAAAAATAAACTGTGCATTCAATACATTATAGACGTTTCTTTACATGCTCTAGACACACTCAGCAGATCCGAACACAAGCTACAGTATGCACATTATGCAGTATGGAATAACTACCCTCTAGTCTAACGAGGCTAGTGCGGGGTGAAGCAAAGACCTGCAGTCCGTATCCACCAAACTAATGCCTTTATTGAAGTGTAATTGTCCCATTTAATATAATACTCTAATTGATTGTAAAGCTCATAGAACCTGCTTTCAAGCGGGTATGTGCGCTATATAAATGCAGTCATTATTATCATTATCTTCAGTTCTAAATCCCCCCCCCCCCTCCCTTCTTGTATGAGATTTTGGAAACTAATGAGGGATAGGTCAAAGGTGGAAAAAGACCTTTACCCTAATATAGGTGGCAACTAGGGCTAACTTATTACTGATTTTTATGTTGAGGTCATGGAAAACTACCTCATGTACTAGTTTGGTGCATACGCGAGCAGCGTCATTCATAGAGACACACAACCAACGAGCTCACAGCACCGAATGAACGAGTTGAGGTCATTACAAGGTCAAGTCTTGTTCAAGTCTTGAAATGAATCATAATATACAGCAGTAATGATCACACACAACTTGGGGTTTATCAAAAAAAGAGAAAAAGAAAACAAAAATCCTGACGTGGTTAAAAGTCAGCAGTACAGAGAGAACGTTTCTGTGCAGGCAAGATCTAGAAACGTCACACAGGTGAAGAAAATAGCAATATATGTACATCATCATTTTGGCATGAGCGCCGGTCAGCTGACAGTATTGCACAGTCCTCCTACTGGATTATAATACACACAGTATAATACAGATGAATATGTACTCGATCTGAGACCAGATAATTGACATACCGGTAATAAGACATATGATATAATACATGTATAAGCGTGAGGAAATGTGGTCTGGTTCACGACACATTCCATCATAATATCGCTGGTAGGGGCGAATAATAGGTTGATTATATTTGGCAGTTCGCCTCTTTGAGAAACCACGAGCGATAGGATAATATAGCATACTATGTACAAAATGTACATCGCAATGTACAAGGACAATCATGTACACATATACCGTAGGCCTATTGTGTTTCCACTGGAGATGAGGGCAAATAAGGCCCTACTAATATCAAGAATATGAGCAGATTGAGTCAATTTCAGGACTACAAATTGCAGTTAGTTATGCTCTGTTACAGTGTTTATGATGGAATCTGGACAGAGAGCATTTCTTGAAAATGAAATGAATGCAAGTTTGGCTTTCCATAAGAGGAAAATCTTTAGGAAATTTCTCTCTCTGCACACCCAGTCTTTGCTGATATTATCCCTTCTCTAACCCAGCATAAGTTTGCAAAATATGACTCACCATCTCCCTAAACAATGTAGGCTATATCCTACAGTCTAGACAACTTGCCTACGAGGGACTGTCATTGGAACTAAAATCTATCGACCTGCACGTACATGTGACATAATTTTAATAAGAGACATGTAAACTCAGGATTTTGGTAACTTTGTGTGCTAATAAGAACAGAAACATAGCTGTTGGCCTTAAACAAAAAATTCCAATCACATTCTAGACGGGGAAGCCATTTGTATTTGAATAGAAACGTCAAACTCCAACAACACCTAGAGGAAACATTCACATTCAGAGTTCCATAAAACCAGTGAAATCCACACTGCAAAAACCAAGTAATTTACTACTTGTAGTTAAGACTTGAGGTGCTTGAAACCTGTTAAAAAACTATGGTAAACCATGGTCGTCAAAGAAGTGAAAAGTTTACACACTGTTGTATCACAAGTTTTTCTGCTGGGAAATATTTCTTGTGATTTGTCAGACGTCAGAATTGTCCAAATTCAAAGTTTGCTCAAATTCGGAGTTTGTCCCAATTCGAAGTAACACCAATTTTCAAAGTTTGCACACAACTTCATACTCTGTATCACATCAAGAGAAATGGTTGATGAATCAATGTTAGGTCTCCCAGAAGGTTGTAAGTCACATAGGAGACATTGGGCTGAATACAAGATGAGTATTTGTTCAGTTTCTCCACCACGTGACACAGACATCTCTCGGAGCGGGGCAGAAAACAGCTATTTAAGAATATGTACATGTACATTGTTGAATGTACAAAGAATATGTACACTAAATGCTTGTAGGTACATCAAATGTATATATATGTACACTGAATGCATGCATCCCACGTGCTCCTATTTTAGCGATGTTCCTATTGTCGCGCACCAAATGTATCAGCTTATGTATTTCTATGTTCATGTAGGCCTATTAGGCGGGTGTAACCCGGAGCGACGAAGAGATACACTGAGAATTGAACCAGGAAAAGTTCCAAAAGGGAAGACTGGACGACATCACTGAATTGTGCACTGTTTGTTTTTCTGTCGATGTCTCCTACTCCTGCCTTGCACGGCTGAGGGGTTCCGTGCGGTTCCCCCGATGCCCATGTCGTCAACATAGGAGATTTTATTACTGGAGCGAGGAGACAAGTGGTAGTCATAGTCAAAGTCGTCAGAATCCGTGGAGCTGGAGCAGGTGCTGCATCGGTCGTCGTCGAAATTTCCGAACATGAAGCGATCGGCAGCAGAACTGTCCAGAACGGGGGGTTTCGGTTGCACTTTAGCCCCACTTGTTTTATTATTGTGGTGGGACGAGTGGTTGCCATGGTGATGGTGGTGACCCCCGTGACCGTGCGACCTTGAACTTGTCATGTTTGAGGCGTTCTGAGAGTTGGGGTTCCCTCCTGGGCGGCCCTCAAAGCTTTGACTGCGAGGACAGCCGTTAGCTCTGGGGCTCCGCGCTTGGCCGCTAGGTGGTCGCGTGATTGGGTTCATCTTGTTGCCATCCGGGAGAGGGATGCCGGCGGCGTTACGGGGGTGGGGCAGGGGCGGGCGGGACGGGTCGGGGATGACCAGCGGTTCCCTAGGCTCTGAGACACGCGCGTTTGGCAGCTCGGGGTAGGACCTGACAGAGGTGGGTGTGGCTTGTCTGTACACCTGATGACCTCCGTGTGGCGGGAAACCGGGTAAGTTCTGGTTCTGGAAGCCGTTGAGACGCGGGTCCATCATATGACCGTGGTGGTAAGGGTGAAAATTTTGTTGTTGTTGTTGTCGCATCATCTCATACTGATGTGGGTGAGGTGGGTGTTGGTGGTAGTGGGGGTGATGTCCGCCGTTGTTGCTAGGATGCATGATCATCATGGCTGCCGGAGACATCAGCGTGTTCGGGTCGTCTGCTGGGTAATGGTGAGGCACGCTGACAGAGGCGTAGTGGACGCTCATGTTCTTCTCCGACCCAGCGTGGCTGGGCTGGCTGTTGGTGCTAGGACTGAGAGGGTCACTGTTGTGTTCGGACTGTGGAGCCACAGTGTCCGGTGTAAGGTCAGGGTCACCCTGACTCAGGTCTGGCATGGAGAACTGTGACAATCTATTTCTCCTCTTGGCCTCTTGTAAAGGCAGCGCGTCTACAAGCCCGTCTACGTTGAGTGTGTACACGGGTTCTTCGTCATCGGCCTCCGTGCCCGCACCATTGTGCACCTCAAACATCCCCGGCGCGTACACCTCACTGTTACTACTAGTGGCATAACCCTGATCTCTATCAGACGAAGGGAGACTATCCGGCAGCGTGTACTGCTGTCTCAGCACTTCCTGGATCCCAGCACGCCCTTCCTGCATCACGTGACTGACAGGGGAGCTCACTCTCGCCTCCTGCATGTTCACCAAATAATCTTCAGGTCTCCTCGGAGTCTGTGTCGTCATTGACCCAGCTCTGCTACAAGCAGCCGAGCAGTAGATAACTCCATGTTTGGGCAAAAACGGACGTCCTAAAAGGCTCGTCTGACATGTGTGGCACCGGAAACAGGTCTCTGAGGCGTGCCAGTGCTGTCCGTCATGCGTCATCTGACCCTGGTCCACTCCGATATGTTCCCCACATGTGTCGCAGTACTCAGCAAACATGTTCTCGTAGCAGGAGCAGCAGTAAGGTCGTCCCTCCCTCATGATGTAGCGCTGTCCTCCCAACTGACGGTCACACTCCAGACAGCAGAAGTGTTTCATGTGCCAGCTGCTGCCCTCTGCTTCTGTACACTCGTCGGCGAAGATAATCTGTGGGGGACGCAGCAAATGTAAGGGTTAGCTTTGACTTGCAATATTGGGAGGACTTTGCATTGGGTAAACCGAAATTGCAAAACAGTGACGGATACACGGTACGATTTCTACAGGAGTTGCGATGAAAAATATTGGGGAAAAAGACAATGTGTAAATAAATAACCTCTCACACAGTTAGTTAGTTCAAAGTTAGTTGTTCATAGAGGCGCCAGCATCTTGGCTGTTTTAGCCAATACCCTCACCCAGCCACAAAATACCATGTCTGACTGGATCACTAATCAGGATACGTAAGATCATTTGCTCAGAAACGAAAAGGGGAAATAATCCTAACTGTCACAATACAATGACTCAGTTATCCTTGGTCTTGCTTCGCTATAGACAAAAAATGTCCACGGGAGACAACGCCAAGAACTAAGGATCACATGGCAAAACCTCCGTTATTTCCCCTTGAAGGCCACATTGCAAACAAGGGAAATTTAGCCAAATGCTACTATCAGTAGATTGAAATACAGTACTCAGACATAATAACAGGTGCCACCCCCCCCCCCCCCCCCTTACTACCACAAGCATGTCAGCTCAGAAACACTCACTTAAAAACACGCACACCCACACAAATATCAACTCACACACGTAGGCCTATATAATATACACATACATCTAAAAATACTCGATACAATTCTTGTGGGTTAAGTCAATCGACCAAGAGCAAAATTCCAAAGATACCTCCACCCCTAACTACCATCCCTTCCCTTCCCCCTTTAGCCGCACCGGCGCAGTGGTGTAATGGTTAGGCTCTTCGCCTGTCATGCGGAGAACCCCGGTTCGATCCCAGATCGCGGATGATCTGGGTTTTTTCTGCTGGGATTTTCCCCTCTCAGCTCGAGTTGGCAGGGTCGAAGTAGCCCGTCTCCTAAATGACTTTACAGTGTTGCAGGGGACGTAAAAGTGGTAACCAAAACCTAACTACCATCCCTTCCCGTCCCTCTTTAATCCCACCACCCACCTCTGTGGGTTCTCATCCCCCCCCCCCCCCAAACACACAAAATCCCCAGTGAAAGAGACTCCACGACTCACCTCATCACACGCCGCACACCTGGGCTTGAGCAGCTCGGCGTGGTGTCTCCCACAATAAAGCTGTCCCTGGTGGCAGAAGTAGATCAGGTCCACCAGCAGCTCATTGCACGTGTGGCACACGAAGCACCCGGGGTGCCAGCAGGCGGGGGGCTCCATACGACTGGCCAGGACCACAAGGTCACCAGAGCTGACGTTTTGTTCGCACTGGAGAGAGAATGGAGAAGAGAAGAGTAATTTAATTGCAAGTTTTCTTTGTTTGTTTGGTTAGGGTTTTGGGGTCCATAAACTCTATAAGGAATTTCGGCACCCAGAACCATTCCAAAGTATTTTGGGGTATTATTGGGGATAACATGCCAACACCGTTCCGGGATCGAACCCACGACGATTGACAAGAGAGGCAGACACAACTAACCTCTAGACCAGAAGAGCACCTTAATTGCAGGGTTAGTCGCTAATTAAATAAACAACTTAAAACTCCTTCTTCGGTGAACTAGATAATAATATCTTATTACATGTATTTGTGCATTGGTAGTTGAGTGACGTTTTGGTTGGGGTTTGGTCTACGCCTTTTTAACCCTGTGAGGTCATATTGAAGGCTGGCTGCTTAACGCCGCTGGCTGAGAGGGACGTAACATCCCAGCACGTTGACAGAGATGCTCCTGTAATGTCAGGATCGAACTTCCGCCTTCTGCATAACCCCTCACCCCCCCCCCCCATATTATCGCATTTTCCTCATACCCTCCATAACGGGGTGGGGGGGGGGGGGGTCGAGCGATAACCTCCAACAAAGCCAAGCACGCAAAAAGAAAAACCAAAAGAAAAGAACACGAGTCATACAAACAATTTAATACAAAAATAAAAGTTCCCTGTACAAAACCACTCTGTATCTCTCCTCTCTCTCCACATGTCAGAATGGCCACCATGTTAGCTTTTGCACTCACGGGGTGTCACTAGTCCACGCCTCACGCGCCCGAGCCCCTAATACAAATATTGGCCCTGTAATTGATGAAGCGTGTTTCATCCCTGATTAACTACGCACCTCCTGCCCCTCACACGCGCGCGCGCCTTCCCCTCCCTGCCCTGGTCGGTCAGGTGTTCGCTCACAGGGTCATCTCTAGCGCTTGACCTTTGGCACATTGAGAGGTTTATGTCCTGACGCTAAGCGGGGCGCCAGGAGAATCAGTAGTGGGGTAAAGTTCGGGTTCTTCGGGGGGTTTAAGAGTTGTGGTTTTTCTTGAAAAATATTTTAGAATTCAAAGCGTGGCATTTAGTTAGTGTGGGTTTTTTTTCTACTTTGAGACGTAAACATGCTGTGCTCAACTATCTTTCTGTTTTGATTGCAATACTGCTGCTCGCTCTCTCTCTCTCTCTCTCTCTCTCTCTCTCTCTCTCCCTCTCTCTCTTTCCCTCCCTTTTTCAGTCTCTGTGTTTTCTTTTACTCTTTCTAGTTTTCTACCTGTCCCTCTCGTATCTCCCCCGACGGGCGTTGCTGTTTTATTTATTATTTTCGGCCCCAAAATTCAAAGGGTAACGAGGAGGGTGGGCTAATACGGCATTGATTATATCAATGTCATGGTCGGATATCTCCCGCACGGGATTTTCCTGCACGAAAAGTAGCCTTACATTTAGGCCCGTTTATCGACTGGCTAGGCTCTCGTGTGTTCGGAATATCCCTAGAATACAGAAATCACCATCGCCATTGCCTCATTGCTCGGCGTTTATCAGATATTACCGTTCTCCAATATTACACAGCGATGCCTTCACTGAGTCATGGATGACATTTTTATGCGTGCCACTAAGTGGTGGCATCAACTTGTCAAAATCTATTAGCATAATAGAAACTGACTCAGACGTAAAATGGGCAAATCAAAAGGTAAAAATTGAAGTTCTGGAGAACTCTAAAGCAACAGTTAAGGGGTTAAAGATGCAATCCTTCAAGTACCCCTCTTTTTTTGGAATTAGAAAAAAAAACCTGGACGAAAAAACAAAAATTACACTACTTTTCTGTCATTTTTGTCCTTCTCAAGCACTCAAAATGCTCCCGGGGCATTACGGCTATGGTAATTTCATAAACACACGACAGCGCATCTGGGTCCTCGCAGAACACCCTGATTACGTCATCGGATTTGGGGTACCAGCGGGCCAATCAATCAACAGAAGACAAATGACAATGGAATTCTGTCTAAACGAGTTATGTTTCTGGCTACAAAACATCAGTCTCTGACCGGGGGAGGGAGGAGAGGGAAAGAGGCAGAGGGAGAGAGGCAGAGGGAGGAGAGGGAAAGAGGCAGAGGGACGAAGAGGGGGGGGGGCGAATAGAGGGGGGCACAACTTGTTGCACCCTGCACGACTGCGAGTGAAACGCCTGCTTCTCTCCAGATCAGAGTGGCCTTGAATTATGCAAGAAATAGTAATCTAGTTATTGGGTTCATAATAATTATTGTCTACACTTACAAATTGTAAAGTGGTTCCTTTTCTTCGATGCTTTTTTCTTCTTTCTTTCCGTTTCTTTGACACTGTCACTGAAATGTCCAAATGCCTGGTTGTTGGTGGTGAGAGGATGCGACTTCGAAGCCCACGTGGCTCAGTTTTTTAATCAAATGTTTAAATATTTCAGTCCGACTTGACAATGACATGCGGGGTCAAAGTAGCCGGCCTTTAAATTAACCTTCCAGTGTCGCAAGAGGCGTAAAACCAAATCCAACAACAAACTAGGATTGAACACAAACCTGATAGCAAGGCGCCTCCCCAGCATCCTGACCCATCATCCTCACACTGCCCCGGCCTAGGGCATCTCGCTTCCGTTGTGCGCTGAACATGCGCAGTTCGTGTCTCTCTTCCTCCGAGAGGGCGTGGCAGTAGCGCACCTCGTTGTCATGGGGAGGCAACTGCTGCAGGAGCTGGCGTATCCTGGTCTTCTCCCCCACACTGTTGAGGTACGGGACGCGGTCTTCTGGCAGACAGTTGAAGTACAGGTGGACCTGGGGGGAACAGAAAGGTAGAGAAAAATGTAAGTTGCTTGTTAAACCGGAGTTTGTGGGAGTTTTAAGGCACTATCCGCACAGAAAAGTCATTTCAGCGGAGAGGATAAGAATTAGACGATGGAACACACAAAAAGAAGCAGCAGATCGAGCAGACAGTACCTGACCACCCTTTGGAAAATCAAGACGCCTGGCTCCATTTTAGAACAAGATCAAAACAACAACGGCAAAAAGGAATATTTACCTTGCATACCGTGAAAGCACAATGTCAAAAGATACCTTTACCGCAAAGAAAAGACGAGGAAAGGGGGATGATGAAAGTGCAAGAGAGAAAGAGGAAGGAGAGTGAGTGAGAGAGAGAGAGGCAGAGAGCGTGGAACAAAGGAGGAAGAGAGAGAGAAAGAGGAATAAGGGTGAGAGAGAGAGAGAGAGAGAGGAGGAGGAGAGTGAAACAAAAGAGAAAGAGAGAGAGAGGGGAAAGAGAGAAAGAGAGAGTGAGAGAGCAATAGTGGGGGGGGGGGGGGACAGTATGTGTCTGTGATTAATAAATAGAGGCACGAGATTTTTTTTATCTGTTTAACCCAAGTGCACTGTGAGAGTTGGATAAGGAAAGAAAAGAAGTGAGAAAACAATATACAGAGAGAAGCAGGGGGATAAGAGTGAACGTAACAGCTGTTTTCCATTCAAAGTTTTCTTAGCAAAACACCAGGATACGCCCCGCCAACAATGCCCTCAAAGTCCTAAAACTATCACAAGTTCTTTCCCCAAAAGGCAACCTGAGATGACAGGCTGACACGGCATGGCACAGACAGACCTCAGCCTTCAGCAACCAGAGCTGACAACTAGATATAAGGGGGAAATCCGGAAATCCAGTTATTCTACCCTGCATAAAAGCTGTTGAATTGCTTAGGATGAATTGGTAGACACGGGAGTGGTTCGGATATCTGGATTTCAGGATTTATCCCGAAAATCGGTACAACACAACGCTTTATTCTATCTCCAAACTTCTGATACGCCAAACGTATATTATCTACGACAATAAGTGAACTGTAGATAGCTCAGATTCGCATTATTGGAATGTTAGAGATAATACGAAAAGGTTTTGAATTGACTAGTGGCGACATAATATACAAGCCATCCATTTTTCATCGCACCGCAACGGGCTTTGCCTGGGCACAGAGTCGTTAAAAATAATTCGAATAACAACGTCCACTAACATCTAAAAGGAAATTCTCGAAAGAGATTTACTTCTTGATAAGAGTAAGTATATGACAATGTAGAGTTTCCAGGGTAAAGAACTAACTAAAGTTAGACTTCTGTCCCACCGACTCGTTTTTCATGAAGACGTTTGTTTTTTTAGGTTTGCTTTACTATTTAAGGTTAAAGCCTAAAGCCCCTTGGAACAGTACAATAATCATTGCACTCAAAGTGGAAGCAACAACACATAATAATGACTGCATTTATATAGCGCATAATATCCCCACTCGAAAGCAAGCTCAATGCGCTTTACAATCAATTATTACCGCAGCAGACCCAAGTCATTCAGAAACATCAACTTCCTGGGAAGCATACAGTGCAAGCTGCCATTTTACAGGCGCTAAAGCACTAACATACGGACAAGATCGTTCGCTGTCTATAGCCGGGTACCCATTTACACCTGGGTAAAGTGAGGAAATCTCGTGTAAAATGCCTTTCCCAAGGACACAACGTCGGGCCCGAGCTGGGATTCGAACCCACAACCTTCTGATCACGAGTCCGGCAGCCTAACCACTAGACTACGGACGCCATCATTCGAATAAACGAATAAATTATTCCAGTATCTTTCCCCCTGTCCACGCCCCGTATCGCGTCCCCGCGGAGTGAAGAAATAACATAATTTGTCAGGGCTTCTGGCACCGACATCTGACAGATCTCCTCATATCTGCGCGACCCAGTATAACTTTATTCTACGTAACTCGCAACTGTTTTGCGGCTTGAATCTGTAACTTTTAAACTTGTCTATATGACGTAGTCTGGATGTTATATTATGTTATGTTGCTTTAGCTTTGGAAACTAAGTGGAACAGTTTTTTTCAGAGATGCGAGGATATGCTTTGGGTGGTTTGGGTGCACGTAAGGGCTAACTCGGGCTGAGAGGTACAAATCCCAGCAGAAAAATTAGAGCCTAACCATCCCAACACAGAAGCCGTTGGAAGCGAAGATGTCAGTAAAGGTTTTGTAAGGAATTATCATTCCATTACGACCTCTGTACTCTTCGCCCGTCTGTGAAGCTACTGCAACAACATCTTGTGTGTCACGGTCTGGTGACTTGTGTGCAGGATGAACTAGAGCCATCCTATAATAAACGAGGGGTTAAATCAGCCAAAGCGGCAGGTGCTTCTATAAAAAAAAACGGTTAAAACAGCCAAGAAGCTGGAGCCTCTATAAAAACAAATTACGTCTATCTGTATAAATAAGCAAGTGAAAACTCACCGGGGATGGGAGTCGAAAATGATGGCAGACAAAAATGTATAAGACAATGGCGGAAAAATATCGTAATGACAGACGACCATAAGACAAAGACAAAGCTAAAGATAATAACAAAAGATAGCGTATTGAAAGACGGTTGTACAAAAATTCCGAGTATTCGCGGGTGAGTCTTAACTAAAAGTAACAGCAGAAAGATACGTCATAATACATGTAATATTCAGTTCTATAAATATTCCATTTGTCAAGAAGTTACTCAGGTGAAGATCTTGTATAAATAGACGGAGAAGGCGATGCGATATCCCAGAGGTGGCAGCCATATTTGCCCCATAATGCATCACTGCCAGTCATCAAGTTCCGTTGGATAAACGAGCTAGTCTGGGTTTTGTCTTTCAAATCCTTGTCTACTTCTTGTACGTAAATACATGATAGCAATAACTTGTGAAATATAGCTATTTTTTCTTTTTGCTATTTTATGTCTTTCTCTCTCACTCTCTACCCCCCCCCCCCCCCTTCCTCCAACCCCCGTTGTGCGTATTTGTATGAGTGCAGGCCTACCTTATATATTTGTTTTGTTGCGTTCTCAATAAAACAGCGACACTGTAAAGTGATTTAAATAGCAGGAAAAAGAGAGAATATCATAGCAGCACTGGCTTAGACAGAAGTGGGCCTATAAAAAGTAATGATGTAATAGTAGAAGACGAAGACCACGCTGGAATGTCTGCCACTCTCTCTGTCTCTCTCTCTCTCTCTATTTCTCTGTCTCTCTCTCCCTCTCTTTCTATCTCTCTCTCTCTCTCTCTCTCTCTCTCACACACACACACACACACAGACAGTTCGCTAATATTTCGTCTCTGTTGGCCGTTTAGCCAGAATTGACAGGACCAAAGTGCTGCCAACAAATGAAAAATGACAAGATGGGCGCAAATTGGGAGATTGTCAAGCACAAGAAAGAAAAAGATAGGGACAATAACGTCGGGAGTACAATATTACATGGAGATCATAACAAGGAGGAGAGATAAAGAGAGCAATGCATTAAATATTTTTTTCTTTTCCTTTTCTGCAGGGGGGGGGGGGGGGGGGGGGGGGGGG
>JAUKPP010243511.1:0-13464 GCA_032273245.1 Phyllaplysia taylori | reverse complement strand
AAAGTACAGCCTCTGATTTACCTTCTTAACAATGTTATCAACGTGATGTTTCCAAGTCAATTTATTGTCTATTGTGACTCTTCTCGGCCAGGCCAAAGCTACTTTTAGTCGTCTTCACTCGAGGCAACAAAGTGAGTGATACTTAGCAGTGGATAAACGTTTTATCTGTTTTCGTTTGGTTGATTGTTGGTCGAATCGAGGCTTTCTTCGTCACCTGTGCGGCTGACGAAAAAATGTGCATGTAGGAAAATCGCGTAGTCAGGCAAAGGAAGTCAGTGACAGACCAAAACAAGCTAATATCTATATATGAGCCTGGCCTGCAACTGACGAAAATACCAGCCAGTGAACGCGCGGCCTAAGTAATTTACTGGCCCGAGACTGTTTAAGAATTTGTTTCTGATGTCAGAGCAAAAATTGTTGTCGTATCCGTTTCAAGTATCAAGGTATTTCCTTACGTATTAACCGATTTCTTCGTCTTTATTAAGTCGGAGAAAATCCCTGGGCTCAGTTGAAAGAGGGATCTGGACGGGGAGATACCAGTTGCATGCATGTGCCTTCCATAAGTCTGATTGAGACGAGAGAAAAGGGAAAAGAGAGGAATAAAAGCTTCAATGAAGATTTCCTTTCCCTATGTTGGGCTTGGGTCGAAACTAATGTTGGGCTTGGCAAGAATTAATTTGTATAAGAATCATCTGGATAAGTAGTTCTATCTGTTTGTGAGATCCAATGAAGTAAATAAGAAGTTACTTTCCTCAGAAATCACATTTCTATCATTTCAACAACTTTCAAACTAAGAAATGATCTACACTATCATTTAAATGACAGAGCGACCCGAAATCACCCCCACCAAACGGTTCTAAAATATATAATATATCGCTAAACATTTTATTTTGAATCAACCATCAAACAGATAATCAAGAAATATCCCAAGGGCGAATCCGACAAAAAGATCTGTTGCAGGGTTTTTAATCTAAATTTGAGTGTCGCTTTCAACAAGCGAATCGAACAAAAACAAACTTACATGTAGGACAATTCGAATATACCCCTGTCTACTTTATGTCCTTCATGTTGCAAGAAAGCTGCATTTTTTTGTAACAAGACTCCATTATGCGTTTTCGGGATGTCGAAATATCCACAACCGAAAAAAGAGATAAATATCCACAAGGTTGATAAGAGAGAATAGAAAATCTTGTCCCCTGGCATTTGCTCCAACACTTCTCCAATTTTCTTGAAAGCCGAATCTATGAAATGAAGTCCGTGTACATTTGTATTATGCTTTACATAAATGTCACCGTTTAGACGAACCCAAATGTTAGAGATTTACATAAAGCATTTACTCGCTTATTGGTATGTTGAAATGTCTTTGGGTGTTATAATGTACTTTTACTGTTTCAATTTGCAAGGGGAGGGGGGGGGGGGGGGATTGTATACCATGTTCTCGACTGTGCAAAAGTGCATCGCGTATCTCTGTATCTATTAAGCACTAGTTACCAACTAATCTAAGAAAGTAGATCTACTCGAAGAACGTACGTCAAAGGAAGAATAAATGTAGGCCAAATCTAGGACATTCGTTTTTGCAGATGAAATATAAAAGACAACGGCTGTGGTGTAATGATTAGACTCTTCGCCTATCATGCGGAGAATCAGAGTTCGATCCCGATCACGGACGATCTGGGTTTTTTCCGCAGGGATTTTTTCCCTCTCAGCCCAGGTTGGCCCTGACAGGCAGGATCGAAGTAGCCGGTCTCATATATGGCCATACAGTGTTGCAGGGGACGTAAAACTGGTAAAGAAAATATAAAAGTATCTTTGTGTTCCAATGGTACTTGTAATTAAAAAATTGGTGACGTATACTACCAAAAAGAGGAACAATAATCTGTACACATGTATTATAATGAAACCACAGATAGTTGCGCCTCTGCTTTGATTGCACAAAAAGATATTAAGAATATGGATTTAACCAAAACGTGTTTAATGCAGACTACTAGTCTTAAATAGTATTTCCTAGAATTTCACTCTTTACAGTCTGTTAATAACGCTTCATTATTTGTCCATGTACAGTTTTAAAAATGTAAACACATCAAAATAGGCTTGAACAGCGAGGGAAATTAAAATGCAAATTATTACAAAATTTACAGAATGTTGGAACACTTTAGATGACGCTCCTGTGTTTCCTCAACAACGGATAACTGGCCTTCAGAGATCTCTAGAAAGCAAAAACAAAACGACGACAAAATAAAACTAAAAAGAAATATGTCAGGCTTGTCAGAAGCATCAATCTGCACTCACAAGAAAACATCTGAAGCCCAAGAAGGATATAATTAATTGTGTCTTCGTTCCAGTTCTGCACTCTATCGCTGGGCCTCTTTACTGGTTCTCAAGAAGAGTGGAGTGTGTATTAACCATTTGGAAATGGGTTGCAATCAAACAATGACAGTAATAGGAATTTGTAATAATGATAGAAATAGATGGATTCATAGTAGTGGTAGAAGTAATAGTCCACGCCTAAGATCCCGGTGCTTGGGAGCACAGAAATCGCAGGACCTAAAGCAAACGGGACCTTAGGTGAACCATCAAAGGAGCAGATTTGGGAAAACTCGGGGTGGACCGTTTCACACGTGATTCTCGTCGTGGGCAGGCGTTGTAGTCTAGTAGTGGGGTGCACGAAGCTAGTCGTAAGTTTTTTCGACTAAGTGTTCCATTCCATAACCCGCAATACTCACAGTAGCTCACAAAATCACGTGCTTGCGGGGTGAGTTAAGTTGAAAATTACTCACATATCGAATTAACGCTTTTATGGAATGGCGCATTTAGTCGAAAAAACGGCCGACTAGCTTTGTGCATCCCACTCTAGATCTCTACCTGAGAGTGGATTACTAGTTCCGTGATGGCGCGTGCACCCAGGTCTCTTTTTAGTACATTTTTCCTGTAATGCGGGACCTTAGGCAACCTAGACCTTGTAAAGCGAGACCTTAAGAGTGGCTTTAACATTGTAGAAATTCTGTGAGACCCTAAGCGATCCGGGACCAAAAGCGGTGGGATCTTAGGCGTAGACTTCTGTAGTGGTAGACCTACGATAAATTTTTTTTCTTTTTAATGGAACTGATCATTATGATAACTACCGCCATGATTATAATGATCATGGTGTTGATATAGCAAAAGTAGGAACCGAGATAATGAGACTTGATCAGGAAGACAAGGCAGGCAGATGGGAATAAAGGAAAATGAATGAGTTAATAATTGAATTAAATGAATGATTGACTGGATGAAAAAATTTACACGATTGTGTGAATGCAAAGAGAGATGAAAGAATACAGGGAACGTGTGCATAATCAATTGGAGAGTGAAATGAAAGATGATTGATGTCGAAATAAATCTAGAATAGATAAATGAATAAATGTGCGAGCTTAAACGAAAGAGTGATTACTTCATCGAGTAAATGAATGCTTGCTTGATTCACTAAAAAGTCCCATACATAAGTGAAGGTATAATTGAATGAATAATAAATGAATGATGGAATCAATCAATTAATAAATAAAAAGATAAATGTATGGATGAATATTTTAAATGAACGTCCGAAGTAAAGAATGATAACGCACAGTATGAATTGAAAACAAAAAGCTGAATGAAAAAAAAACATGTTTATCATTTCACTCTATTATAGATCGACAGACTAAAACATTCTTTGATCTATACGGAAAACAACTAAAAATAGAGAAAAAAATAATTTTAAAAATGAAAGATAAAACATAAAATAATAACAATAACGATGATGATAATAATAATAATGATGATGATGATGATAATAATAATGATAATAATAATAATAGTAATAAAAACAATGATGATAAAAATAATAATAATAACAATAATAATAACAACAACAACAAAATACGATCCACTCCAAGAGTGCGGAATCTCATGACAGCTAGAGAACCTACCGGCTGGGGAAATCAGAGCTCTTCACGATTCTCTCCCTTGGGAAATCTCCTCTACAAAATGTTCACGTTCTTGCTCAAGCGGCACGACAGCCTCTCTGCACTTTGTTGGCTATCCACAAAATGTGACCCGACATCGCATCAGAGTTGTTTTTATGACATCGTCGGTAGTCTAAGTGGTTAGGCTGCTGGATTTGTAATCGGAAGGTTGCAGGTTTGAGTCCCAGCTCAGGTCCGACGTTGTGTCCTTGGGAAAGGCATTTTATAGGAATTTTCCTCACTTCAGCCAGGTGTAAATGGGTACCCGGCTATAGACAGAACGATATTGTCTGTATGTTAAATGTTAGTGCTTTAGCGCCTATGAAATGGCTTGCACTGTATGCTTTTCAGGAAGTTAAGAGGGTTCCTGAATGACTTGGTCTGCTAGAGTAATAATTGATTGCAAAGGGCATAGAGCCTGCTTTCAAGCGGGGATATGCGCAATATATAAATGCAGTCATTATTATTTTCAGTTGTGTATTTTGCCGGATCTGGGACATTTGCAAATTAGCAGGGGGGGACTAAAGGTTTAGAGACTTAATAGCATGCATAGTTTGTCAAACCCAAGGCTAGAAAAAAAATGTTCCATAATAACTTCTGGAAATATACTTTTTTCTTTAACCTTTTCAGTCACATTTTTCAGCCTCTCTGATAAACTTTGCGAAGACCTTCATAAAAGATTTAGACAAGTAGAGGAAAATGTGATGAGCTTGGTGAAAAGGTTTTAATAAACCTGGCGTGTCTCAATATAACCCGTGGTACCACAGCTGAAAGGTACACGACACCGCAACAGTTTTATTGAAGTTAGGTGCAAGGATGGCAAGGAGAAGAGAGATGGCAGATATTTGCCTAACATTGCGGGAACTGCCCAATATCCATCCATTCCATGTCCTTTGTATGCCTTTTTATCAATTGCTCACTAGGAATATTATTTTGATGTTGGTTTGGCCTGTTACCAGTTTTACGTCCCCTGCAACACTGTAAGGTCATTTAACAGACGGGCCACTTCGACCCAGCCTGTCAGGGCCAACCCGGACAGAGAGAAAAACAATCCCAGCAGAAAGAAGTGCAGATCGTCGGCGCTTGGGATCGAACTCACGTCTTCCGCATGACAGGCGAAAAGCCTAACCATTTCACCACAGCGCCGGTATTTTGATATTGTAGTTTTCTGCTTCATTGAAAAGTAACGGATAAAATAAGGACTATAGTGAAAACTAGAGGCAATAACAGCCAAAGAAACGGGTGCTTGCATACATAAATAACTTCGAACGACTATTTGGCGGTGTTTTCGTATGTGATTTAGCTTGGTGTAGTCTACCCTTTGCAATTTCTTGTGGTTTCTGGGTTTACTTTATGGCCGTGTAATGACCTAATAGTGTGGCAGTGGCGAAAGTAATACCACAAAGAAAATGGGAAAATGAAAGAGGGAAAGAGGAAAAGAAATAGGAATAAACAAAAACAATCCTACGTCTATTTGCAAAAGCAAATGAGAATGTCTCGACTAATAATCTGGTTGTCTTCTTCTGTGTGTATGTGTGTGTATGTGTGTTTGTGCGTGTTTGTATGTGTGTTTGTTTGGTATATTTTTAGAAGATTTTTTTTTGGGGGGGAGGGGGGGTAGAGGGAGAAGGGGGGAGGGGGAAAGAGTTGGTCACATTTTTGCCCAACAAGAGAGTAGATATACAAAGTAAATCTTTGTAAGCAAACATACTATTGTTTGCTTACTTGTCTGTATTATGAAGCTTACTGGTACTGTGTGATCATTAAAATATCTGTGCGTATATATCGATCTGAACCATAGTAACCGGTACGAATGGAGTAACCGGCGCTGTGGTGTAATTGTTAGGCTCCTCGCCTATCATGCAGAAGACCCCGGTTCGATCCCGAGCGTGGACGATCTGTGTTTTTTCTGCTGGGATTTTTTTTTTGCCTATCAGCCCGGGTTGGCCCTGACAGACAGGGTCGAAGTAGCCCGTCTCTTGGATGATCTTACAGTGTTGGAGGGGAAATAAAACTGGTAACCAAACCAAAAAACAAAAAGAGTGGAAAAAGCAGACAGCACCAAGACTCTAGTTAAGATTTTAAAGCTAGATGTAAGATATACCAGCCTTTTTTATTAATGTATTTCATTTTATTTCTATTTTTTCGCGGGGTGGGGATGGGAGGGGGGCGAAAAGATGTCAACCAAAAATGCTCATCCATAGTCCTGCAACTGTTTTAATCATAATTTCAGTTTGGCTTGGTTTTGTTTGGTTTGGTTTTCAGTTTCAGGCCAGTTGCAACACTGTAAAGTAATTTTTTAGATGTTGCTTCGATCCCATCTGTCAGTGCCAAACCGGGCTGTGAGGGACGGATCCCCGCACAAAAGGGCTGATAGTCCGCACGTGGGATCGAACTCGGGTCCTACTCTTGATAGGCGAAGAGCCTTACTATTATATCATAGATGCCGGTTTTCTTTTTAAAAAATAAAAAAAAAGTACAATTATAATTGACGTTGTATTGAGAGATTCTAACTGGGCTTTAAAACATAAAGTCACAAATATGGAATTACCCATTTTAGGCTTGAGGAACTTTCGTCAGTGCAAACATGAGCGGTGTATTCCACGCGTGGGTAATTTGTCTCAGAACTTCATCTTGCGTCACCACCGCTGCTCTTTTTGTACCAGACTTGAGTCCCTTGTTACACTGTAAGGTCATTTAAGAGACGGCCTACTCCGGACCTGCCTGTCAGGACCAAACCGGGCTGAGAAGGGTGAATCTCAGAAGAAAAATGCAGATGCTCGCCCACACGATCTTCTGTGTGATGGGCGAAGACCGTACCCATTACACAGCAGACAACTTGGCGCTGAAACTATCTTTAAAAAGCGATGGAGCCGTAAAACTCCAAACAAACAAACAAACCGACGCCGGATTTCCTTCCAACAATGAAAACACAGGTCGTGAACTATCTATTGTAATATTCTAGCAGGCACGCAAACATTTTGTCAGATATTTGGAATGACCGACTTTAGCCTCCGGGGCGTTTTGCCAGTGCAAACATGAGCGTATTTCACGCGTGAGTACTTTGTCTCAAAACTTCCTTTTGCGTCACCAGCTTAACTCTAACTGAGCGTAGATGCTCTCGAGAATTCTAGTGGCACACGGGAAGTTAAGGATGGCAACAGGGTTCTATTTTCAGCTTTAAACTTTATGGAGAATAAGCCTAGCAGTTTGAGTGTGATCGTGAGTTAATTTTGTGGATGAAAAGTGTCCTCAGCGTAAGCGGTTTGTTGACTTGTGGCCTAAGACTGTCTGCTCCTTTTGATTTTTTTAAAAGATATACTTTACGTTATTCCTTTCTTCGGTTTGTTTGCTTTTGGTTGCTTTTGTTAATCCGAGCAATTTCTTTTGTACTCCAATCAATGATGGGCTAAAACAGCCAAAGATGCTGGCGCCTCTATGAACAACTAGTTTTAAACAAATTAAACTCAATAATTGAGATACAAGGTAATAAATATCCTACACTTTTGATTCTCATCGGGAGAGAAGCTGCTTTTTGGCTTAATTTTTTTATCTCTCGCGGTTTTGCTACATGCAAAAGTTCAGTGGAACCTCGAAAACCTATATTTTACAGCAACAACAAAAAAACATAGGAAAAAGACTATCCAACGAGGAACTATTGCAAGGAAGGTGAAAAATATAAACGCTTAATTTTCTATTTTGAGATGTTTCCATGCCTTATTATATTCAATAGATGTAGTTTTCTACTATAAAATTTTTTTTTTTTTTAAAAGACGCTTAATATTCATTGTCGGCTAAAAACCTTCTTTTTTTTTTTACAGTACTTGATAATACACGCACAGCCCGTAATAGGTAAAGTCTGTCTATAATTCTTTTAAAGAGACGACATTAATGCGCCGACTCTTTTGTTCATTTTCCTTCGCTTCGTCTGTCTTGAAAGCGAATGTCTCTCTCCACGACCACATTAGATTTCCTCAATATCGCGTACTCCACCCGAGGCGGTCATGTTTTCAACAGATGACCTGCCTGCCATCTTATCTCTTGAGATCAACATGAAACGAATGACGTCAGTAAACTGACGCAAGTCAGACCAAAGTTTGCATCATAGTTTGTCCTTTTTCAAGGAAGGACGCGTAAAATTGATTCAAATTCACTAGGTTTTGTGTGAGAGACAGAAAATCTGTAGTCTTAGAGAACCTCTTGTTTTAAACACAGGAGAAGGACAAAAACAGCTCTGACGTTGTTCTGTTAAATGTTTTTGACGTTAAATGCTTGACATTTTACCGTAATGTCTCTTCCTCCAAGCAAGATGTACATTATTATGTCAGAGATTCATCATAACATGTGGAATATTTTTGTCTCATCTTGTTTATGTTTATGGAAATCTTGAATGAGGCCAGGCTTGGTACGGTTTCGTTACCAGTTTCACTGTTGGGTTTGGCTTACCGCCCATTACAACACTGTAAGGTCATTTAAGTGTGGGGTATTTGGACTCTGCCTGTCAGGGCCAACCCGGGATGAGAGACATTTACCTAGCAGAAAAACGGAGATATACTCGAACGCACGTCCTCTGCGTGGTAGGCGAAGCGCCTAACCATCACAGCACAGCCACCGGTTACCAGTTGTACGTCCCCTGCAACACTTTAAAATCATTTTAAGAGACGGGCTACTTCGTCCCTGCCTCTCAGGGCCAACTACGGCTGAGAGGGAAAAATCCCAGCAGAAAAAAACGCGTGGGATCGAACTCGGGTCTTCCGCATGATAGACGAAGAGCCAACCATTAAACCACAGGGCCAGTCGAAGTCATCATTACATGTGAGATATTTTCGTCTCCTCTTCTTTATATTTAAAGGAATCTTGGCTGGAGCCAGGTGATAACGTGGAAATGTTTTGGAGTAGAATACTCATGTCTGTTTTGATCGTTTTTTTGTGACGTCGGTAGTCTAGTGGTTAGGCTGCCGGACTCGTAATCGGAAGGTTGCGGGTTCGAATCCAAGCTCAGGCCCGACTTTGTGTCCCAGAAAAGGCATTTTACACGAGTTTTCCTCCCCTTACCCAGGTGTAAATGGGTACCCGGTTATAGACAGCAAAGGATCTTGTCAGTTTGTTGTGTTTGAGTGCCTGTAAAATGGAGGCTTGACTGTGTGCTTCCCAGGAAATGGAAAAAGTTTCTGAATGACTTGGTCTGCTGGGGTGGTAATCATTGTAAAGCGCATAGAGCCAGCATTGGGATATGAGCTATCTATCGGCAATCCATTATTATTAGTTTGGAGATTGTTTAAAGTTTCGTTCTTTGGATCTTTTCATCGGAAGGATGAAACTATCGACATATCCATCATTTACTCAATATCAAAATTTCTTGGTCCATTCCTAATTAATTAATACAGCAGGGATCCGTCATCTCCCCAAAGGGTTTAGGCAACAGCTGATGATTCCCTCCTCCCAGCTCCTCGAACTACTGTGTTAAAAAGGTCGTTTACATCCATCCGTCCTTCTGCAGATCGATCCTTCTCATTGCATTCTGCTTCAACAACGCTCCTCTCCTCAAATCAGTTGACTTCTGGTTATTTGGGGTTTTGGTAGCCTGTTTTACGTCCCTTGCAGCACTTTGCAGTCATTTTAAAGACGGGCTGCTTTGACCCTGCCTAATAGGGCCAACCCGGGCTGAGAGGGAGTAATCCCTGCACAAAAGCAAAGATCGTTCGCATGAGGTATCGGAACGTGATCTGCTGCGTGATAAGCGAAGATCCAACCACTACTACGCCGTTACTTTTTGTAGGATTTCTTTTTTTACATATGGAATGATAAGGAGCGGCGTGTAGATAAGAGACCTTAGGGAGCATCTGTGACCGAGCAGTAAAGCGTAGCTTTCTGATAATGTACGATGCATGTTCGAATCCCAGGGGAATTTGAAGAACGGCATTTTTATGGTTGGTTCTGCCTTCGTCCTTTTGGAAATAGACGTTTAGAAAAGAGGTCCCGTACTCGCATATGGCTATATTATTGAGTCATACCTAACACGCAGGAACGTCTTGGTCTTCGACTGTTTTCAGCATTGCCCACCGGCGCTGTGGTGGAATGGTTAGGTTCTCCGCCTGTCATTCGGAAGACTCGAGGTCGATCCCCATTGCTGGCGATATGGGTTTTTCCGCTGGGACTTTTTCCCTCTCAGCCTAAGTTGGACGTAACAGGTAGGGTCGATGTAGGCCCTCTCTTAAATGTCCTTACAGTGGTGCAGGGGACGTAAACTGGTAACCAAACGAAACCCGCATTGCGAAGTTGTAGAGCAGTGAGTCCCAATATATGGTACATGTGCCACTAGCGGGACAATCGCGGCCATAATAATATTAATAATCAATCCGGAAGTTTACGTTCAACGTAAAGCGAATATTGACTTTCGAATAAGCTGAGCTTCCAAAAACGTGTCGTCGTAAAAATACGCTAAGCCGTAAGACGTAAAGTCAATATTATTTTGAGTTTATAAACTATAGACCTTTTGCTAGGGACAAAACGTGTAAACTTTCAAGATTTGTTGCATCAAATCCGTATTTTGGTCGAATTTTCCACTGCTGTTTTAATGTGAAAAAAGAAAAGCAATTTCAAACAACATCTCCATTAGTAATAGATATCCGATCTCTCTTTTAAAAAACCTGTAATTTCAGTGATGTCAAAATCAATGCAAAATCTCGAATTGAAAGGTTTGCACAAGTGCATGAATAATAGATTAAGCGGGTTGATAGAGTAATGGGCATTAAGTAATTGATAGAATAATTGTATGGTGTGTTCTTTATGTTTCTGTTTCAAAGTTTTCTCAATATTGTTCTCATCTGACAAAATGTATAGAGACGAAAGGAAGAAAGAAACACAAAAGAAGAAAAGCGATGGGTTTTTTTTTTTCTTTCTTAACACAAATAATGGAACGTCGAATAGTTTGGAGGAAAGAATCTAAAGGTTATTGATAATTAATTTATCGCATTTGTTCGTTTTACTCTAAAAGGATTTAACATATCAAACCAAAGCGTGTTACAAAGCAAGCAATGTGTAAAATAACACATAATGGAAATCAAATAACACAGTTTGCCGAGGTAAGCAGATCTGATTCCCAACCACTCTAAAGCTCGAATCAGGTTTCCAGTGATTAAAACAAGTTAAGTAAATAATCATTATCAGGATCTGAGGCGGGTTTTTTCATTATTTTATGTGTTGTCCAGCAGCTAACGAGGGCATTAATTCGGGTTTATTTTGTTTTCTTTTTCTGTGTTTTTAAATGAGATCGGTTTCATGCCCTTGGGGAGAATGAGCATTGTGGATACAATCAGAGAGTCTATATTTTGAGAGAAGAAACGAAGATTCTAAAAACGAATCTGGGTCATATAATCAATGCGCGGTTAACAAAAGAAAATGTCGCTAGTGTGAGTAGTGAGCCTCTGTTGGTTATTGTAATCAGCGGCGACACTCGCAATGCACTATTCTGAAGGGGGTATTTCTCTTCTCAATGTACAGGCTCTCTGGTATAATTTGGAGTATTTCAGTCATGATCATGTAAATGAATGTTAGGCTTTATAATGATCTTTGTTTGTTGTAGCCGTACTTTTATACAAAATTGAGGCTGAATTACCATAGAGCACATAAAACCCCTTCAACAAACTTCTAATTCGCCTTAATCCGTGTAAGATTACCCCTTTCCAATGTTGTGTTACATATAATGTATTTTAAACCCTGGCAAACAAAACAAAAAGGTTAACAAAAATTGGGACGTTTATATAGCGTTTTTGCACGAAAGCTTTTAAAATCTTTCTTTTCATCTTACTTTACCCCCTGCTTGCATGAAAGACAAGACCACTACGATTACTGTGCCACCGTTGCCTTCTCCATTTTCTTGGCTTCCGGTAGCAACGGGGTTCCGGGAAGTGCTAGATCCCGATTGTGGATGTCCTAATTTCTGGTCGGTTTTGGCTTAAGGCCCCATGCAACACTGTAAAGTCATTTATGAGGCGGATCCTCCGAATTCTACGTCCATCTCCGATAGCACGGGAGTCGGAGCCATGAAAACTTCGTAAAATCCTGGTGAACGTCATCGGATTCGAATCCAGGACCTCCTCATCTGTAGGTGGGCGCATTATCACTCTGCAAACGACCCGTGCAATTTCCTCCAAACTTGTTGGCACTAGATAAATGTAAGTTCCTAGCAGGAAAATGTCGTGGTCATGTTAATGGAATTACCGTGCAATGTTTCCTTCAAGCTGGGAGATTTCTTCTTCTAGCTTTCGATCTATCTGTCTGTCGTTCCATATGTCCATTTGTCTATTTTCTGAGTGTCTGTCTGCCTATCTGTCTGTCAGTCTGTCTGTGTGTCTGTCTGTCGGTCTGTATGCCTGCAGGTCGCTCCATATTTACTTGCCTGTCTGTCTGTTTGTTTGTCTGTGTTTGTCTTTTTTCCTGACTGTTTGCCTGTCTGTCTAACGTTCCATATGTCCATTTGTATGTCTGCCTGTCTGTCTCTCGATGTGTCTGTCTGTCTGTCTATCTGTCTGTCTGTCTGTCTGTCTATTGTTTTACATGTCCATTTGTCTGTCTGTTTGTCTTTGAGATACGGGTACGATGGCAGGCTGAGGATGAATGCCTCCTTGTAACTGAAAGCTCAATTGATCTTTTCAGCTCTTCGAGCCCTCTTATTCTCTTAGCCTTAATTGTAATTTGTTTCAACATCTCGTTCCCGGCGTTAATTTTAAAAACTTTGTCGGTAATTGTGGGCTTCTGAGCACATTTCCGTGTTGGGTATTTTTCGCCACCCAAAAAATGGAGAGGAAGATTAGAGGAATGTGTGTGGAAAAGAAACGGAGGGGGAGGGGGGGGGGGGGGTAAAAATCTGTCTTAACCCTCCCGTCACTAGATTCGTGCTTAAGTGGTGTCAATGCTCTTGTGTATAATTATTTCTTTCGCATGGCTTTCTTTTTTCTATTTCTTTTCTATTGTTACTGGATTTTCATGGGGGCTTTTGTTTGGTTTTGCTGTTGTTGTTGTTGTTGTTGTTGTTGTTGTTGTTGTTGCTGCTGCTGCTGCTGCTGTTGTTGTTGTTTTTGTTGGGGCTGGTGGGGTGGAAGGTGGAAGAGGAAGGATTATGTGCTCATGATAAGAAAATTAACCTTTCTTCTCACTCATCCACATTTCACTCCTTAAAAAGGTTCCGAAGACCCCATCAATAAACTGTGTTTCTAGCGCAGCATGTCTGTGAAAGAGCGGTTAGTTCTAAATGCAGTTCAGTCACGCAACAGATTCTAGAATCTTCCTCTATGTTCGGCGAATACATTTGAATAGAACTAGGTGCATTAACCAACCCTGCGCTCCCTTAGATGTTTGAGAGAGAGGGGACAAGGGAGAATGGAAGAGAGACAGAGAGAGAGACAGAGAGAGAGACAGAGAGAGAGAGAATGAAAAAATGTTTGTTAACATTCATAATTTCCATAGAGAGGCATCACCTTTTTAG
>JAUKPP010243489.1:0-13469 GCA_032273245.1 Phyllaplysia taylori | reverse complement strand
CCTCCAACCAAACAGGGATGGGGGAAAAACAGTAATTCTCTAGTCCTAATCGATTTCCTTATGCTTAAATAACAGTACCGTATCGACAGCGTCGCGAAAGCTTCGACGAAAAGACACAAAAAAGTAGATGTTATCACACGACAACGACACGAGGAGAGAACGTCAGAAGCGTTCACGGGAATAAGGGCGAAAACCGCGTTTCAATATTACTACTTTGCAATTATCACGATTAGTTCCCTTCCTACGGGGCCTTTTTGATAGACATAATGTAAACTTCTTGTGTTCAAAATTAATTCTTTTATCCAATGCAATTTAAATTTAAAAAAACCATCACACTTTTTCTATCAACTGTATGCATTAGTGTTTTTGGGACTATATTACTATTCAGGATAAAAAGACGAGATATTTCACTTTTGCTGCGAGACTCTTATTTATTCACTGCGTGGATCATTGGCTAGCTACGCCATGTAAATAAAACAATACGAAAAGACTGGATTCAATAATAGTTTCGCTAGTTATTGTTTTCTTTGAACGTGATCATGCCAGGTGAGATTTTCTGATGTTTTACTACCTGAGATTAGAATGATATCTAGACTAGTGACATATGGGCTCCAGAATTATTCTAAACACAGGTTATGTCAAGAAAGGGGGAAATTGAAAAGATAGCGTGTTGATCAAATCAATCGATCGACCACACCAAGTCCAATTCTAATATAATATAGATCTAAATCAAGTCTTGCCCCTGTTGCACCAAGATCTAGATCTAGATCTAGACCAGATTTCTAAATCTCATTTCTAAAACTCTGAACGTTATGTGGTTTGTATTAAAAGTTTGTTTGTTATGTCCGCCATTTGAGTTTGAGTATTTTTTTCTTTTGTTGAGTGAGCAGCGTCTCGTGTAGCAGACACATTAGGCATTTTGTACAAGACTCTCTCTCTAGACACCACTGGTGACACAATAAACTGATAAAAGAGAAAGAGCTTCATCTCAGTCTAATATAAACTGATTGACAAACAATAATCACAATGTTAGATGTGCAAACTGTAGGCCTACCCGTTGGCTTAATTTTGGAAGTCAAGTTGTGGTGGGTATGGGGTCTGATTCTACAGAGAGCACTAGGCCATATAAACAACCAAACCTGCCTTTTACTCCAAGCTTCATCAAACATTAGACAAAAAAAGGGAAAGTTTATTCCTGTCTTGATTTGCCATGTGCCTGACGAGAGTTAAGACTGGTCAGCAAGCTTTGGCTGTAATAGCCATATATATAGTAGGCTACCTTGTGTTTGATGTGTGGTAGCACGCCAACTTGTCTTTATAGCACCATCACAGATACTTAGATTGTAAATGAGGAGTACTAGCTTTAAAAGCTTTCACAACACTGTATGGATTGCTTTAGTTATTCCATCTGAAAGAAGACTATGAAGATATAAGAATCTAGCTTGAAATCTGCTAGCCTACTTGGTTACCTAACAAGATGCCATATGTGCTCCTTTGCATAAAAGAGTATGGAAACTGAAAATATTGTTGACTGATAAAAGTTTATGATATATTCAGTAATTGCATGATTTTGTCCGACAGCAGCTTCCTCTGACCCGACAAATTACCAGACGATCCATGATGCTGTCCGTAACTGTGACGTCCTCCATCTGGAGGTCATGGTGAAGAATGGAGCCAGTGTGAATGAAGTCGAACCAAAAGATAAATTTACACCCTTACACTCAGCATGCAATGCTGGAGCTCTGGAGGTAAGGCTTGAGTAAAACGCCAGTATAAAAGATGTTTCCCTCAATGCTCAACATTCAGTAAGGTACCAGTATATTGGACAAAGTTGCTCTAAATGTTCAAGACTGAGTTATGATGTGGATGTACTGCAGCAAGGAAATCCACATGCGTTTACTTTGAGCTATTGCAACACCCTTTTTTTTTGCTTTTGTATTAAGTTCTTTTGTTAGTGGTGGTGCCTTGTTTTAAAATCATTTATTAAGAAATGTGCATTGAACGTAAGGTATTAGCAGTCAGACAAACTTAATCTAAGTTCCAAGACCTACAGTCAAAGATTCTTTCCCTGAGATGCTAGTGTCAGTTCTGATGGAATACCCAGTAAGTAAGGTTAGTGTTGGGGCTCGTAGCAGAAAGGGCAGGCTATCATGTTATAACAAACGTAGCTTTGCTAGTATTATTTAATGAGGTGTGTTATACCATGTAATACTTTCTAAAACTGTGGCACATGTTAAGCTGGAAAGGACTTCTGACCAAGGTTTACATCCCATTACCAGATATTTGATAGCCATGTAGCCCTAATGACCTTCATGGAATGAGGTATGACTTTACAGTGAAAACATTGGTAACATTTTGCACTTTTTTTATCCTTTTTGGAACTTATAAAATTCCTTTTTCCATTTTTTGGAAGAGAATCTTTTTAAATAAGATGTCGCTCTAACGCATCTCTCATGTGTCATCTTGTTGTATATCCAGTGTGTTCACTGGCTGTTGTGGCACGGAGCTGACCCTACAGTGACCACACCCCGGGGCTGGACGCCGGCACACATCGCAGCGATACGTGGATTTGAAAACTGTGTAGAGGTATGTGTCTCAATGTGAGGGCCAGTTTGTCCTTTCAATCTCGAATTGCTATGTGCATGGTCTTTTAGAGGGCAAAGAATAATGGGATGATTCGTCATTGAGACATTGAATTTTTTTTCCCTAACTCTTACACTTACAGGTTTTTCAAATGAAAATACTATCAAGCAGCTACTTTAATGTATTGAAAGCCAAATCCTGTTATATTTTAATTTTTGCAATATAAAAAAAATTACAGTACTTTACTGTTCTGTGTGTTTATCCGAGGGAGGATTTGATAGCGAGACCAGCAGAGAAATGGGCTTTCCTATGGCATAGATTGTGTTTTAGTCTAGTCATGTGCATGTTAGTGAATATATAGAAGTTTATCATCCAACTCTAAACAGCATAAAACTTTCTAAAGCCTTCATTTGCTTTTCCAGAAAGTTTCTAAGCGTAGAATTGAGCCTGCCATGGTATGTTAGATAGAGTAGATCTCTATCTATGACAGCTGTGCTCTGGGGGTTGAGAGGCTTAGAATTTACCTCTCCGGCACAGATGACGTTTAAGTGCAATAAACTCTTTGAGTAATCTGCTTCAAGTATTGATAAAACATTTTGACTTCAAACTGTTGAGGCCAATGACCCAGGGGCTAAACCTTTCATATTATGTCAAATCAAGCCCAATAGGCAGTAAATTTAGTGAATCAGTTTGCCCTCCTCAACAGGCTGGAACAGGTTTTTTAGACATGTGTGTATTAAGGTTATTTAGAAAACTGCAATAATGTTATTTTTCTTGAAACACATTCAATTCTGTCTACTTCCCTAGGCTCTTGCCAACAATGGCGTCAGTCTATCAGCTCGGGACATCCGTGGACAGAGTCCACTCCACCTGGCGTCTGCTCATGGTCACTCATTCTGCCTGAACACAATCCTCAGATCTGGCGCTGTAAGTCTTTACATTAGTGCAGTTCATCGTTTCTGTGCAGGACCGCGCGGATAGGGAGCTTAGAGACTCCAGCTTTTATGGCTTGTTTAGCCTAGTCTTGTTTTCTCCATTCCCTTGCAACCTTGCAATTTGCGTATTTTTGTACTTCACATTCATGTTTAGCTTTTCTTAACTTAGATTATGAAAAGATTTTGCTTCCTTCTTTTTAAAAGAGGGGAAAGGCTGGTGCCTCTATAAATAACTAACTAAGTGGAGTGAATGATTCATTGTTGAGTCACTCTAATTGATCAGTATATATAGAACTAAAGCTGTTTGAGATTCCTGTTCTTCTTCTTCACCTTTCTGTATGTGTATATTGACTTGAAATTATTTCGGATAATTTCCATAATTCTATCATAAGAATTAAGTAGTAGAGTAGGAAAATGTTTGTGATCTTTTATCCCCTTTCCCTACTCCTTATTTAGGAGCTCTCATAAGGAACTGATCGTTAAACCTGTCTTGGGATAGCTATGTCAGTATAAAATTAGATTAAGGATTCTTGAATGTGTAACAAATTCTTTTGCTATTTTCAAATGTCCAGGATGTGACGTGTGTGGACAACCTAGGCTGGACCCCGGTCCACTCGGCCGCATATCATGGCCGTCTCGGCTGCATTCAGCTCTTGCTCAAGTGGGGCGGTGTTCCCGATGAGGTGGATAATAACGGAAACATTCCTGGTGAGTGAAAACCACATTTCAGCAGCGCTCCCCGAAGCTAATTGTTATCTTATCAAGTTTAATTTCAGAATTGCTAGATGTCTCAATTTTCTTGAGAAACTCCAAAATTTTAGCTATTGTTTCCGATCTACCAAGATGAGGTGGAGTTTCCTAACATGTGCCCTGTGTGTGATTGTGACATGTGGAAACCTCCAATAGGGTCTAGAGAATATGATGGTATAATGAGTACATTGAGGGAATCTCTTGACGATAGATGTTTCTTAAAACAAAGGTTTTATGACACCGCCCACCTCCTGTGGGGAAAAGATGCTACAATCAGCGGTTCTGCCTGATGGATGAGGATGCCGATCTATGTTGTTGCAAAGTATATTAAAAGAATGTACCCCCCCCCCCCCCCCCACCCTTTCTATTCCTTCTCTCTTTGTTCTTAACCAATGATTTCCTTGTTCTATCATTCCATCAGCCCATCTTGCTGCAGCAGAAGGAAATCTGCCATGCTTGAAATTTCTCGTAAGCAACAATGGGAACGCCCTGTCAGTTCTGTCGGCTCGCAACGACCACGGGGAGACGCCCAAAGACCTTGCTCAGCAGTTCTACAAGGACAACATCCTAGAGTACATCACGCACATTGAGTATGAGCAAGATCACCCGGAGGCGGATGAGAGTGAGTCAGACTTGAGGGCGACGTGGAAAACTTACGGAGATTGGAATCATATATTTATCTCATACAATAGAGCTTGAGTCCTCTGCATTTAAAAAAAATAATTTTCTTAGTCTTTTCTCAGACTTCCAAACGTCCTTATAAAGCTAAAAAAGCTAATGAAACTGTCGCCTCTACAGTAAATAATTTCAAACTAACTTTGAACCTTTCAAAACTCTCAGTACTGTCCCCTCCCAATTCTGAACGAATTGTGCATGAAGAAAACTTTTGTAAGTCCCTGCAGAATGAAAACTCTGGCACATTACAGAAATAGCCCAGATTGTTTGGTTATTTCTATGTCACAGTAAGGTCACATTTTCAATATTATCTTTCGAATCTTTGCCAGTTTTCCGTAATCTTCTCTTGAGTAGCTGATAAAAACTTAAGTGTAGTCGACTCTGACTAAAGTATCGTTACCGGCGCTGTGGTGTAATGGTTAGGCTCTTCGCCTTTCATGTGGGAGACCCAAGTTCAATCCCACATGCGCACAATCTGTTTTTTTCTGCTGGGATTTTTCACTCTTCACCCGGGTTGGCCCTGACAGGCAAGGTCAAAGTTGCCTGTCTATTAAATGACTTTACAGTGTTGCAGGGGAGGTAAAACTGGTGACCAAAGCAAACCAAGACCTGTTGGCACATGAATTTCCTTTTTCTGACAACAATTTCCAGAACCTTCAACAAAAAACAAAATACAACAGAAGTGTGTATATTGTATCCCCAGATCTCTCCTTCCCGGCCCACGTAGCAGCTTACACCGGTGACCTTGACCATTTGCGCATGTTGGTGGAGAACGGAGTGGTCAACATCAACGAGAGAGACGACAAGGGCTCAACCCTGGCACACAAAGGTCAGTGTGAGGTTTATGGGTTTATACAGGTTTTATAGCATCCCTTTAAAATTGCTTTATGACGTTCCAATTTCCTGGCACGTCAAATCTCTGATGTCCCACTCTTGATGTATTGCAAAGCAAGTTTAGTTGAGGTTTTACGGCCAGTATCAACGCTATAAGGTTATATCAGTGCCAGGAAGCAGATTAGGACAAAAGCAACACGAATAAAGAAGTAGAAGGAGCAGACCACACCAGAACGCCTGCCAACCACCCACAAGGGCTCTTCCATTCTTGTAAGTTGGTGGCCTCGTTAGCTTTATGGTTATGCTGCTGGACTTAAAATCCTACTGAAGAGTAGGGATACGAGTTCAAATCCCTGCCGGCGCCCAATGTTGTGTCCTTGGGAATAGAACTTTACACAAATTTCCTCACTTGGTGCAAGTGGTAATGGGGGAACTTTGGCGCTGCTCTTGTAGTACTAGCAGTGATGTTAGTGTGCATGTTATGATACATTGCTGTTTATAATGGTGATTTCTTTGTATGTATTATTTTATGCATGAATCGTGATTGTATTAGTATATGCACCATTGTGAAATAAATTTCAATACAGGGATCAGTAAAGTACCATTTTTATCATTTTAGTTGGTACAGCCTAAACTACATGGAAAACTAATTTCATCTTTTTAATAAATTTCTCTTTTCTCCCTTTGGTATCCACCAGCGGCCGGGCAGGGTCATATCGCGGTGCTGCAGTGGCTTGTGGAGATGGGAGCCAACATGAACATCACCAACCAGGCCGGGGAATCGCCACGCGATGTCGCACGCAGATTTGCTCAGCTGGGCTGCGTCAAGTTGCTAGGTGGAGGGGGACCAGGTCAGTGGATAGATTTGTGTGTGTGTGTGTGTGTGTGTGTGTGTGTGTGTGTGTGTGTGTGTGTGTGGAGGGGGGGGGGCGTATATTTGTCAGAGTGTGTGTGTGTGTGAGAATGTGTGTGTCTATGTGTATTTGTGTGTGTGTGTGTGTGTGAGAGTGGGTTGTCTATTTGCATGTGTGTTTGTGTGTGTGTATGTCTGTCTGTATGTGTGTGTGTGTCTATGTCATTGGATTTGGATGTGGAGGAGGAGAGAGAGTGACAGATGAGAATGATAAAATCATCACCAGATCTAACCTTACATTATCCCCCGTGGAGGGTAATGGAATCAGTATATTATTATTTGCCTCCATTCAAAATATTTGGAATTGACTTTGGCATTTTGACTAGCAACAACATTTGTTTCTGTTCTCCAAGTGGAATAGAACTGACACTGTCTTTTTACGGCTATGGAGACTCTAACTATTTACATTACAGATTTTATGTCTTCATATTGGTCACCATTACCTTAGACTATCGTAAGTGAAAAAGTAGCAAAAATAAGTTAAGATAGTCTTAGGGAACGGTTACGATATTTAGTGAAGCATTCATCATATTTCAATTTTTTTCCTTTTCCATTGTTTGTACAGAAGAGGCTGAAGAGGCAGTCAATGGTTCGGATGAGAGCGAGGATGAGGATGAAGATGATGACGATGATGGCAATGGGGTGAGGAAGAGGAAAAGGAAAGCAAAGAAATCTCAAGATAATGCTAAGGGTAAGCAGTTTTCACCCTTATCTTTCCATTCTGTCTTTTTTTCCTCCTTTCTTTCCTTTTTTTCAATCTTACTCCCTTTGTCTTAGGTAAACCGGCACTGTGGTGCAATGTTGAGACTCTCTTCAACCCATTTTACAGAAGACCAGAGATCGATCCCATGTGCATTTTTTTCTGCTGGGATCTTTTTTCCCTCTCAACCTGGGTTGGCTCTGACAGGCAGCGTCGAAGTTGCCCGTCTCTTAAATGACTTTACCGTGTTGAAGGGGACGTAAGCTAAAAACCTGAAAAGCTACAGACCTGATAAGCTAAAAACCTGATACGCTAAAACCTGATACGCTAAAAACCTGATTGTTGTTGACAATCAAACACCAAGCGTCTGCCTAAAGCCCAACCCACCTTGTAATATGTCCAGGTCGAGCCAAGATGAAGATGGACGAGCTTGACCGCCTGCTGGAAGTGGCTAAGAAAAACTACGTCCAGCTGGGCGGCTCACTGGAGGAAGACCGGCGCCGACTCCGGGAGATGAGAGATAAAGATCAGTGAGTCTTTCGATCAGTCCTTGTTTGTCATTATCTCTTCTTTTTGCAGAATGTCTCATGAAGTTTTAGAATTCGTACACATCTTTGCTCAAAGCTTTTGTGTTGCAACTCTTCAAAATCAAGCGCTTATCCAAAGATGACGAACAGAGTTATCAGCCTTTTTCTGAGTGTTAGACGATTTTTAGTATGAATTGTTTGTGTGACTTGATGCCTTTGATATCCATTTAATAACAAATATCCTAGTGAATCATGCTCAAGAACGTTGCTAGAAAGAAAAAAAATTCAAGTTTGAAGCTTCCAAACAACAATGGGTATTTTATTGCTAATTTCCCTGACTCCCACTCTATCAAAATCACAAATATCTCAATTTCTTTACAAAATAAATTGACAATTCCTTTACAGATAACAAGAAATGTGTTCAAGGTTTAACGTAATACCAATAATTCAAAATGCTCAAAAGTTGACAAGCACCTGATTTCCTTGTGTTGCATCACAAATGGATGTAAATAATTACGTCAATCTCACCAGAATTCTAGTGTTTGAGAACCTGTGAAATAGCAACTTGCACTGAATGCCTTCTGAGAAGTTTAGAATGCCCCAGAAGATCACGAGGTCTACTCTGGTAATGATATACATGTAGATTGTTATGCCTCTAGACTCTGTTTACGCATGCCTAAGCGTTATTCAAATTACCTACATTATTATCACCATTATGACGTTTTAGAATTTTTACACCTTATTGCTAAGATTTCATTAGTTTAAATATCAGTGCAGTTTAGATTTTTTTTTACACCCTTGCTTAGAGTTCATTACCATAAAAGGTCAATGTAATTTTTCATGCTTTTTAGATTGCATTGTGTGTAAAGAATGAACGTAAAATGAGCGCCATTCTTTGCTGTGCTTTTTGTCTTTGTTGCTCCAGTTTTCTTGCTCCTTAAGGCTTTAGTTAAATTGGTTTACCACAAGATGAGGGAAATAGGAGCATCATAAAAGAAGAAGAACAGACTGCATAGAAAAAGAAACGTAAAAAAATGGAGACAAACTAAAATTCTGAACAAATAAGAAATAGGGTTAATTTCCCAACTGGAATAAATAGTCGTTTTTCAAAAGGTGACTAACCAAAAGAAGTCAAAGTCACAATGCTACACAGCACCCACTCTGTTGTATATTTATAGCACAATTTATGGTCTATTTTTAGCACAATCCAGGAGTTGGAGGCTCAGCTGGACTACGAGCGTCTCAAGCGAGAGAAACTGGAGGCCCAGCTGGACCAGTACAGACGCGAGATCGGATATCTCAGTTCTCAGATTGAGGACATGCAGTTTGCTGCGGTGAGGGACAGATCGAGAAGTTTTAAGTTTTTTCCTTTGTACAAGATAGTTATTGTTTGAATTTGCTACTCGCCCGTGGAGGTACAGGGCCCCCACCAGATGAAGCAGAGAATGGCATTTTCTGCTCTGATGCATAGCATGATACCGCACAAGGCGGCAAAAATGCATCACAACTGAAGCCATTCTTCTCAGTTTAAACAATAAGAGTACCCGTCGAAAACGGAACATGGTTGCCTGTATGGCGTGGGGACCCTGCAGTGCATTTGTGGAAACACAAGCCACTGCAGGATAAATAGGCCATGTAAGTAAATTTCAGTCATTGTGACTTACCCCTGAGTTTTAGCAGGGGATCGCAGGAGAAAAAAAATGAAGAATTTGCTACTTGGCCCAATGCAACACTTAACTTAATTTTTCCTTTCCCAATCCAGCACTCATCTTGGCTTGGCGCAAAACTTTAATGTTATTCAAAATGTGGGCTCTCTCTTTTCACATCCATCTCTGATAGTGCAGGAATAGGATCCTAACACAGGATTTTCACATTCTCCAACATACGCTCTACCGCTCAGCATCAGAAACTCCCTTCCCCTCCACCCCCCCCTCCCCCTCCTCTTTCCTTCAGAGGAAAAGATAAAATATAGTGCATCTTATCTCATATATTATTACTATATTATAATGTTATCCTGTCTTCACTTACAACATCATCTTATCTGTTTTAATCTTAATGGTGGGCATTTTAATATTAGCTCTTTTTCCTTTACTTTTTATTGCATTCTGGTTTCATTACATGTTGCCATCAGTCCAATGTTGTGGTAAGGTCTGCTACTTCTTCTTCCACCTTGTGCGACTTTGAAGTGTGAATTATTTTAACATCTCAATGACATTAAACCATGGAGGGGGGGGGGGGGGGGGGATTTAAGTTGTTTTTCTTTGGCAGATGCGTGGGATTAAAGAAAAATGCTTTCGAGTTTTTAAAAAAAAATTCTTCTGTCCACACATGCCAGAGCTCTGTCACATTTGATCTGACACAACGTCAATTTCTCTCATGATGTCATTTCCTTCTGTCACACAGGATGTGATTCTGTTCCCTTTTTTGTTTCTGAGATGTCAATATTGAATCTGATTTGGGTTTTCTATTTTTTCAATGATGAGAAGTCAAACATGAGCTAACAAATTCCAGCGCGGCTTTCGCTAATTATTGTCTTGTAATTTCATCCCCCAGCCAATGGACGAGCCTCAAAACTACGCAATTCGGAAACAGAAGAAGAAGCCCAAGAAGAAGAGTTATGACGAGGGAGGGATGTTCATCAAACGCAATGTCACCGTGTCAGCAAAAGGCACACGCTTTAAGAAAGTTCCGATAGTTTGAGAAATTTGTTTGGTTTGGATAAGTGGATAATTGGGGTATGTCTGTGAGAGGGTAATGTTTGTGTGTTTGTGTGCTTATGTTGGTCTGTTTGTGTGCTGTGCGAGAGTGTACCTGCATGAATAAATGTGTACACGTCTGTGTGCCAGGAAATGGGGCCAAGATGGCGTCACTTTATTTTTTTTTTAATTAGTTATTGTCAATTCTATTGCTGTTTCTTGTAGATTTACTAATTATTGGACCCAGTCTTGACCCAAAATTGACCATCGATGTTGTGATGTTAACAAATTAATGATCTCATGGAAGAGAGAGCGTTATAGAGATATGTTGGGAGAAAGGAGCAAAGTGAGTTGTTGGTAACTTCATTCATACCATTGTGTGCTAAGCTGCCGAGGCAGTATTCATTGATATGTGTGATGAAGTTGTTCCATTTAACTAGCCTTCAGTTATAAATACAATGTATAGGTGAAATATCAGTTGCATAGTTGAAGTTATTTATTTATAGAGATACCAGGTTGTTTGGTTGTTTTTTCCAAAGACTTCAAGAAATGGTCCAGTGGTGTGTATTTGAATGTTGTAAAGTAAGTAGTGAGTTATTTATAGAGGCACCAGCCTCGGCTGTTTTAGCTCTTTTTGTTTTTGTTTTTACTGAAGCACTCAGCAGGTTTAAGTTTCCCTGAGGTTTGCCCTTTGTGTGCTGGGTCTGCAGGCACTTCGTTGTCACAAAAAGCGACATCAGGCAAACTTGTTATGTTCTAAACTAAAGGATTTGTTGACTTGACATTGTTGCTCTTTTTATCATCTTGAGAATTTTTCTGCCATGGAACCGGCCCTGTGGTGTAGTGGTTAGGCTCTTCACCTGTCATGCGGAAGACCCCAGTTCGATCCCGTGCGCGGATGATCTGGGATGTTTTCTGATGGGATTTTTTCCCTCTCAGCCCGGGTTGGTTGAAGTAGCCCGTCTCTTAAATGACCTTACAGTGTTGCAGGGGACGTAAAACTGGTAACCAAACCAAAAACCAATCTGCCATGGATGTTTACCTGTCTCAGTGAAGCACTTCATGATTGCTATAGAATTGTTAGGCTTGTCAGGGAAGTGGGAAGACAAGAAGATAAAACTGTATCCTGACTGTAGGCATAAGCCGCTGAGATGGTTAGACCATAGTACATGAAAACAATACGGCACGTTGAGTTTGATTTTGTTGAAACCAATCGGGCATTTGAAACTTGCCCGTTCCTCTTTGTCTTTTTGTGCTTGGTGTCAAACAGTGTGTCGGGAGCTATATTTTTTCGTGGATTAACGTTCTTTGTTTTTTAGCATTTCAGTTATAATAAAACTGATAAATGGAAGACACACTGTTTGACTGAGGTCTTTTGTGCTATCTTGTTATAACTCTCAGCTTTAAACTTAAAGTCGCGTTTAAGTAACTTTTTTCAGTTTTATGCTTTTGTAGAAATGTTGAATCCCTTTTGTTACGTAACAGATCTGTAGGCATTTTCTTGGATATGGTTGGGTTAGGGTTTTTTGTTATTGTTCTGACTATCAAATTGATGGCCTGTGATACTTAGCTCAATAAATGACTCTTCTGTACAGATAATTTGTTGACTTTACGTTGTGGATAAGTTCAGACTATTTACACGCAGTGACACTTTAGAGTCATGTATTCTTGCCCGTCTGGTACAAAACTTCTGTTGTTGTTTCTCACATTGTGCTGTCTGCCTTATTCCTAAGGTGAAGGGGTTTGTTGTTGTTGTTGATTGTGTTGTTGTTGTTGGTCATGTTGGTTAAGTTTTGTTACCAGCTTTACGTCCCCTGCAACACTGTAAAGTCATTTAAGAGAAGGGCTACTTCAACCCTACCTGTCTGGGCCAACCCTGAAAAATCCCATAAGAAAAAAAAATCGTCCATGCTCAGGATTGAACTCGGGTCCTCTGTGTGACAGAAAGAAAACAAACCTAGCTCCCAGAAATATCTATTGCTTTCTAACTTCAAACAATAAAACACAAATATCTTTTTTGCAAGTTTTGATATCAGAGGTTGGTAGAGATTTTTCCTTTTAGGAAAACAGTTTAAACTTTTTTTCATTACTTTACAATGGTTCCTAGCAGTCCATTTCGGTATATAAGTGCGCCATTGATGGCATGACCTAAAATGGGCCTTGTCCCACCAACTCCTTTTTAAAATGCCGTCTCTGTCAACATGATCTTCTTAAGTATCCCAGTAGTAGTTAGGAGTGGGTTATTTATAGAGGCGCCAGCCTCAGCTGTTTTAGCCCCTTGATTAATTAGCCCAGACGAAAGTTAAATGGTCAGTGTATGATGTGCTAAAAAAAAAACCACGTTTATTTTTTTTATTATCTCTGACCGTTTTAGAGTTATTTCACTTTAGAATCGATAAAAAAAAATATAAAAAAAACCTGTGTTATAATAATCGTTTTTAGTGTATTGGATGATGCCATGAAGATCCTTTTCGTTCAATTTTAAGCACGGGGCAATAAACGATGATCTTATCTTATTTCATACTATTCCTTTCAACTTTTCTTTTTATAGAACTTTTGAGGTGCAAGGTTGTTTTTTTCAGTTTTGTTTTTCATTGCATTTTTCAAACATGCATGGATGTTTTTATAAAGTATACTTAAATGAAGGCAAGAGGATTTTGGTTTGGTTACCAATTTCACAACTCCTGCAACACTGTAAAGTCATTTAGGGGGCTCTCGTGGTCTAGAGGTTAGTGGTGTCTGGCTCTCATGCCAATGGTCGTGGGTTCGATCCCCGGATGGTGCCGGCATGTTATCCCCAATAAATTTCTTCTTCCTCTTCTTCTTCTTTATCTATGCCTTGTCTACTCTTTCAAC
>JAUKPP010243478.1:0-13469 GCA_032273245.1 Phyllaplysia taylori | reverse complement strand
GGGTCTTGAATTTTTTTTCTGCAGTCTTGAAAAAGTCTTGAATTTGATCTTCTCATGTGTGTATTAACCCTGTAATACAAAATCCACTTTCACTCTTAACTTAGGCTTCACTTGGCAAAACGAGTGTGTTGATGCACGCAATAAGGTACCCCTCTCTCGTCGCATCTCTGCGATAGGGATAACTACGTAAATTAGCATCATGTTGTCCAACATGTGTATAGCCTCCCTTGTTCTGCTCTCATTGTACCGCAATTCTCTCTAAAACGCCAGCTTTCCAATGGTCCCATGGTTGGCGGTTTAACGATGTTTTACTGTATTTATCTACTGGCAAGAGAAACCTTAGTCAGGGATGGGGATTCTGCGGGTTTTTTTTCCGCATTTGCTGGGTTTTTTTCCGGCTCGATCGACTTACGGCATTGCCACATTCCCATCATCGGAGGCATTGCGGCAAACTACGAGAAGCCGATGTGCCGATTGATATTCTTTTACCAGCAGACTCGCAAACGGAATCACCGTAGTGCAAACCGTGATTTCTGATATAAATGTTCGGGCATGCGCAGTACCGGTACCAGCTCTTTTATGCGAAAGATAGAATATGGTAGGGAAGAAACGAAAGTCGACGAAGGCAACTGCACTAGTTTCACTTCGGTTCATTCATGCATCATTCACAGTACCTCCCGTGCGTTGGTTTATGTGGTGCTGCTCTTTTCCCGTTAGATCTAGATCTAGTTGCTGAAAATCGTGGACTTTTCTCGTTGAGAATAGGTTTTTATTTTTTTTAGTAATTTTAGATCTAGTCTGAATTACGGAGCCGCGAGATGACGATGTCAACCGTTTGCATCGAGTACGAGGACTCTTTCCTTACATGAGATGGCTCAGGCATTGTTATTGTTACTGTGGCAGAGATCGACAAAGGCAAAGGTGTCAAACACAAATGGCTAAAGAGGTAGCTTCCCGTAGTTACTTACGCCTACAGTACAGGATGCAAATTGTAATGACCAGTTGAGGTCTGGAAGTTAAAGGCTTCGCTTTCTTTACTTTGCAATAAATAAAAGTCTAAATATATCGTGCTGAGGGAAATAAGTTACCTATTATGATGCAGGAGCTAATGCTTCTTTGAAGGGGTTAAGACAGCAAAGTGTGTTTAACTTTGATTTTAATAACGGTGCAAAAATACAGTAATGTAGAAGGCATGTTTCGTCGAGCCGAAAAGACGGGACCCGGATTAAAGATCTGTCCCCATCCCTGCTTAGTTTGGCCAGCAATATGTTGCTTTCTCATTGAGTTGCAAAATTTGGTCTTACTTTCAGAAGTCTCCACACCAGAGAAATAGACAAGAATTGTCTACGGTGGCCTGACTTCATGTTTTATGGAAAACTTTTATTTCTTCTTTGAAATTTGTGGGGGTATCAAATTGATGAATTCTTTTTTTATTTAATTTAACAAGTACAGTGCAATCATTACCAGTGACTTTAAATTCTCTTGTTGTCGTACATATTACAGTGACTGGTGAGGTACTGTTCAGTGAGACTGAGAATCAAGCCTGGCTTTTGACAGGAGCAGCAAATAAAATGTCTATGGTGTCATTTCTTCTTATATTGAATTTGCTTGTGTATAAATTTCCTTTATTTTTTTTCTTACAGGGATCATCCAACTCCCATGCCATCAAAAGGAAAGATGAATTGGAGAGAGTTGCCAAGTCCAACAGATAGACACCTTCAGCAGGATGCTGTTACATATATTACGAGAGGGAGACACAGTCTGGCATTGAATTTGGTGCAAATAAAAGTTTAATCCCTCAGCTTTGTGTTTTACAAGTCAATCTATGATGGTTCATGCATATGGGTGTATGACTTCTCAAGGGTTGAGAATG
Organism: Phyllaplysia taylori; assembly: GCA_032273245.1. Classification (NCBI taxonomy): domain Eukaryota; kingdom Metazoa; phylum Mollusca; class Gastropoda; order Aplysiida; family Aplysiidae; genus Phyllaplysia; species Phyllaplysia taylori. The sequence continues at coordinate 11,596 of JAUKPP010243478.1, read as the reverse complement.
AGAGCCATATTATTGTAACTTCAGTCATTCAGTGATACAATTCCACAACTGATTTTACAATGAGATGTAAACTTTTAGAAGCTTTTTCTTCTAAACAGCATTTTTGAAGTTACATATATGACAAAGCCCGCTAAGCTTCTATGGGTCCCCAACAACTCACTGTATAGGGTGCTATGTTAGACCTCTATGCATTATCAGTGTTATTCATGGCTGCCTACATGTATCTCTTGAGACTTTTGCTTCACATGTTAGAATAAGTTGCCCTTACTTAGACCCTATCCATAACGACCACTTTTCCCTGTGATCTTGGGTGACCGCTATGGGCAGGGTTGACAGTACAGTAGTATGCCTCTCAAACCTCTCTCTGTTATCTTCCTGGATCCTGTTAGGTTTTTTTTTTTTCAAAAGAGAGAGTGTTGTTCTTAGAGATTACTGTCTACTTTTAGTTTTTCCCTGCAACACTTGAGGTCAATTTAGTTTTAGAGGCTGGCCACTTTTACTCTGCCTATAACGGCAACGTAGGCCGAGGAGGGACACTACATCACAGCAGAAAGACGGAGAGGCTTGATGAAAACCTTTCTTCACATGAAGAGCAGTCACTTGCAACACAGAGTCAACTTTGTTAAATGCTTTGAGTCTAATTCACCTATTGCTAACACTAGTAACACTGCAGCTGTTGTCTAATTCTGCTCATGATGAATTCACTGTCACAGTGAATTGTTAACCTAAGTTTAGATTACATCTGTACAATCACAAGAGTACATCTCTGAACATTTGGAAACATTTGGTTATCGTTTCTATCAAGCAACATGTAGAAAGTGACAATGGTATTGGTATCCTAGTTATGTATTATTTGTACACATGTAATTTACATTGTACATGTACATGTATTAGGTTTCTGATCACGCAAATGGCGCTGTGGCGTAATGGTTACGCTCTTCTCCTGTCATGGGGAAGACCCGAGCTCAATCTTGAGTTTCGGCGGCCTGGAACTTTTTCCCTCTCAGGCAGGGTCGATGTAGCCCGTCTCTTAAAATGACCATACAGTGTTACAGGGGACATAAAACGTAACCAAAACACCAATCACACAACTAAAGGGTTGCAGTTGCAGGCTCACATTCCACTCTGAGCCAATTGTTTTCACTTTGAGGGAAGGCACCTATCTGTCGCCACCTCATATTCATATTCGTACAGTTAGGAATAGGTGACAGTCAGATCTGGAACAATGTGCAGATTAAATGCTCCAAACCCGCTTAGCCTACTTCCACTTCCAGGCTTCAACTATGTTTACACTACCCGGTAGTGTCTTTTTTTAGTGTGTGTAGAGTATACATTTAGTATTTAGTAGAGGACAGAAGATCAAGGATAAGTCCTCAGCCCAGATTAGCCTTGGTAGACAGAGTTTGAAGTACCGTAGCCCATCTCTAAAATGACCGTAACTTACAAGTTACAGTGTTATAAGGAACGTTACACATACACAAATCAGAAGATGCTGTACAGCCACCAGTCTTGAGATACGAGTAATACATGTACATGTAAAATATTTATGAGTCTGAACAATTTACAAGGGGCCCTTGATCAGGAACATGAAATGGCAAGGACTGTTCCAAACCTGGCTGAGACAAGAATTTGAAGAATCAGGAAAGGGATTAATCATGAGCTACCCCTCCTGGAAAGCAACTCCAGCTACAAATGTGTACATCTACGTTGAGCTTCTAAAATGGCCTCAGTCGGACCTGGGCCATTATTATATGTATTAGTATTACAATATAACATGTATACGGATATGAACCCATTACTTTAGTCCCCACGTCATAGTGCATAGTTTGGTATTAAATTCATTCAAAAGTGCGGGGCCATACTACATTGTACATGTAATTAGTAATACATGTACATGTAAATACCAGTAGTGGCTTTACACTGCAGTAACTTTACTTGTAACAGTAACAGACTCTGAGGCCGAGGCAATTTAGTGCAATTATCTCAGAAGTGCAGAAAACATTGGGAGCACCATACCGACATGTATGATGAAGTGGGCCCACCAAGAGAAGCAAATGATATTTCACTGAATTTCAGCCTTGGCCGAGTCTTGATACTTGATGGATATTCAATAGAACTGACGCCGGGTAGCGCAAGATACATGTAGGTTCTTACTAATCTTAGGGGTCGGGTACTATATGTAATTGGCCGCTGAACCGAACCAGTAGAAAATTCACCCGGGGACACAGGAAGTAAGAAGCCTGCACGGGCATTGTCTTGATTGGTTTGATTAGTTTTGCGTTTCTTGGAAAGGTCATTTGAGAGACAACCCACTTCGGCCATGTCTATAGGGCCAACCCAGTGTGAGGAGAGGGACGAATCTCAGCAAAAAACAACAACGGATCGTCGGCACGTGGGATCGAACTCAGGTCTTCCGCATGATAGGCTAAGAACTTGACCATTACACCACAGACGTTGGGGGCAGCTTGAGAAATCGACATCTCACTGTGGTGGTATATTATACATGTATATTATTATAATTATACGTGTAGTTTAGGCTCTTCGCCGATCACAGAGGATGACACAGATCGATTCCCGCGTTGGGCAAGCAATCCCGTCACTCTGCTGTGTGTTAGATGTTGTGTCCCTCTCAGTCTGGGCTGGCCTGTCTCGGTGACCTTACAGTGTTACAAAGGGGATCAAACCAAAATGTAAAACAAACCAATACATGCAGCAGGAGAAACTGTCTTTGGATCGCCATGCAATTTTATTTAAAGACCTTGTCGACAGCCTCTGTAGGCCTATCCCACTTCCCAGGCGGGACCGCAGGATGTGTCAGTCAGTCCTGTGTGCATGACACGTTATAATACTGTAGATACATTGTACATGTACATGTTTTATGTCTCGTCTGATACATAATAAACATTGGTTTATTAACCGCTGCTGAGTCCTGTATGGGACGTTTCCAGCGCTGTGGTGTAGCCTAATGGTTAGGCTCTTCGCCTGTCATGAGGAAGGCTCGAGTTCGATCCCAAGCGCGGACGATCTGGGGTTTTTTTTCTGCTGGGATTTTTCCTTCTCAGTCTCAGCCCGGGTTGGCCCTGCAGGCAGGGTTGAAGTAGCCCGTCTCTTAAATGACCTTACAGTACAGTGTTGCATGGGACGTGCGTAAAACTGGTAACCAAAGGTAACCAGAGACGTCGAGCTAAAGGGTTTTGTGTGCAAGTACCAGCGCCTGTGGTGTAGAAGTAGGCTCTTCGCCTGTCGCGCGGAAGACCCAAGTTCAATTCCACGTGCGGACAGGCACCTGCGTCTTTCTGTTGGGATTTGTCCCTCTCAATAGTCAACCTGGGTCCTGACACTGACAGGCTGGGTCGAATCAACCCACCTCTTATTACTCTTAAATAATCTTACATTACATGTAGGCCTACAAGGGACCAAAAACTAGAACAAGAAAAAAAAACCCAACAACCTTAAACATACGTGCAAATGATATGGGGTAAGTCAGTTGACTTATGTGTTAATGTTACGGTAATTTTTCATGGGTGAGTCACAGTTGATACGGTAGTTGATCCTACGTGTACTGTAAATTGTCTGGGATGAGTCAGTCACTTGATCCTATGTATAAATTGTCAGGGACGGGTCAGACAGTTGACCTTACGCGTAAATTGTCAGTCCAGTGGGTCCGGTTCTACGTGTAAATTATCAAGGACGGTCGGCCAGCGGGACCTACATGTGTAAATGATCAAGGACGAATCGCCCAGTGGGTCCGAGGTGTAAATTGTTAGGAACGAGCAAACCAGTGGTGGGTCCTCCTAGATGGCTCAAGTAAATTGTCAGGGACATGTCAGTTAATAGGTCCTATTTGTACTTGTACAAATGTAAAAATTATCAGGGGTGAGTCGGTAGCTATACGGTACAGTACCGTAGGTTACATTATGCCAGAGATATGGCGATGAGAACTGTGTGTGTAGTGCTAGGTCTACGTGTGACGTGTCATACTACATAGAGCAGTCAGATCTCTCCGGACAAGACAGCTGAAAAGTATTATATTTATTGGTAGTCATCCTCTTTGGTTCAAGACAGTCATTTGATTTGGAGGTCGACTGCAGTGCCGATTTGACAAGCATTTCTTCAAATTAGCCTCGCCAATCACACAATACCGACCGGTCGTGTGTAAATTTTAAGGGAAGTTATCCAAAATGGCATTTCTTTGAAATTTCAAACTTGATAACTTCCCTTGAATACATATCTTTAGATTTTTTCCACAATGCTGCCCAGCGATGCATCTGATTTAAATAAAACATTAAATTGATTAAATTACGGGTTAGTTGCTTGTTAATCTGCAACTACATGATATTAACCATTTTAAACTTAGCCATTACGTGCATTACATTTACATCAAAGAAAAGGGTAAAACAGAGACAGGAGAATTCGCGACCTTGTCCATGACAGGATGAAGAGAATGCTTTTCTCGCAGATGTTTTAAGCACACCAGATTTGACGCTCTTTGGATTGCATGGACTCCCTTAGTTTCATGGTTACAGAATTTGGATATAGAGAGTAGCACCCGAGATGGTCTTTGGTAGCACCTCAAAACATTGGGGTATTTTTAAATCCACGGGACCTAGGCCCACGTGTGTGATTCGTAACGCCCGGTTCGAATTACTAGGTTATCAGCGAAACGTTTTACCAAAAAGAAACAGAAAAAAGGAGGCCTTCATACGTGTAGGCCCTACACCTCAATGCCCCATAATACCCCCCCCCCCCCTTTTTTTTGTGTGTGGGACATCCTCAAAGATCAAACTCAAACGGTTGAGACAAACTTTTGAACCCTCGAAGTAGGGTACCGTAGGGTTTACTCGGAAACTCAGTAACGGGACATACAGGGTCATTGCTCCAAGAAAATGTCAGGTCCAGATATATCATGTAGTCCTAAATAATTTCCCATCTTATCTTAGACAATGCATAAAAGTCAAGTGGAAGGCATGAGACTTAGCCTTTGTGCATGCATGTACAAAAGGACACGACATGCTGTAACTTCATGGGAAATATTCGCACTTACGTTTGATCGGGTTAGTGTTGTCGTGTAGGTGTGAAAATTTGGAGTAGGACCCGTTTATCTATCGTGCGTAAATATTTCAACTCAGTCCTGTCTAACATGTAGGCTACTTATTTGTACGGATATTAAAATATTGTAAATTATGCCTACGTAGGCATACAACTAGCCTACATGTTGTTGCTAATCGCTGCGTCTGACATTTTCAATGTTGCTACAATTGACATAATAAGTATTACTTGTACTTGTAGGCTATGTATTAGGTTTGGGTTTACTATGTGTAGGTCCACGTAATATTATTATAGCCTACATGATACATGACGTATGTCTAACCTACGCTTTGTAGTGTATGCGGGGTAGGCCTAACATACAAGCACTTTTCATGTATTCTTTTTTCTCTCTAGAATGGAAACAGAAAAGTTTAGATCAAAATCTAGAAGAAAAGGCAGCAGTTTAGCTGATAAAACGTAGGCCTAACGTTACCCTCTGCACTCATGTCGAACGAGTTCTTGATTTTGAGGGGGAAACCTCGTACTTTATTCAGTCCAGATCAGGTCAAGTTCAAGGTCAATCTAAATATAACAGTGACCGACCGGAAGAGATGAGTGGGAAAACCTTTTGTTGACACAAACCAGAGCCAGAGGACGATGCTGGATGTCACTGGCTGCTGCTAGATAAGTGCGGAGTGCGGATTGTTCTTGCTTCTTCCCCAGCAGCAGCAGCAGATGTGAGATAGATCTAAATATAGATCTAGATTCTAGATCTATTAGTGCCGTCACCGTGACTGTAGACAGTATCAGTAGAGCCAGAAGGACAAACTACTTTGACTTTCTTTCATAAACGTGAGTTGCAGTGAGTTAATGATGGTATATCTTTCTTAAAAAAATTTAGTCCTCAGGCTCAGGGAGACAATTATTTCGTTTTCAGGCACCTTTTTTGCGCATCGCTACAGGTGTGGATCGGCGATAAAAAATTACCACTTTATTTTTCTAGGTAGGGTAATGCATCATTCCAGTGCACGGCACCATAATCGGACAATTCTTCTATGGTTAAACCACCGAAAAATCTAATCTTTTAAAGAATTTAGTCACTTCACACAATGGTGAATACAACCAACACCTCCCTGCATGAAGTGGCTTTCAGCTCAAGTGCTGATGTGTGCGCTTCTGAAAAATCGGAAAAAGCGGAGACTCTCGTACCATAATTCTCTGACCGACTTCTAGGGTGTAATGTTTTGGCCCTTCGACTATCACGCAGAGGATGGGAGTTTGATCCCCATACTAGAGTAGCATGATCCTCATCTCTCTGTTGGGAATATTGTTTACCTCTCAGCCTGGGGTGGCCTTGGATGTCAAGGTTGACGGACGCAGCGTGCCGATAGATTACTTTTCAGTGTTACAAAGCATTTAAAAAAACAACAACCCAAAAGTAAAGCAGAATTGTGCCTACTTTTATGAATTTGTCATGACTTATTATTCATTTACTTTATACCCACTTCTTGTTGATTTTTCTCTCATTTAACTTTTTTTATACCTTGTACATGTACATTTAGTTCATTTAATTATGAAAATATTTGTGTGATTGTAAATAAAATTTTCAAGGGTTAGTGTGAATATATAAAGGGGCTTATCTAATATAAAAAAGAAACTGTTTTTTTTTTGTTCGCGGCTCCAGACTTTATTACTGAACCGATTTCAACCATTTAGGGCTTAAAAAAATTCGTCTCGATCTCAACTGCGTGCTTTGCTAGCGTAATCAGTAAAGGAAAGCAGTATTTGCATGATATTATATTTTATCTTTTTGAAAAAGTTCGTTCTCAACGCTATGTTTTTAACTTCTCCATACTTTCACGATGAAAGTGGCTTTCAGATCAAGTGCTTATGAGTGCGTTTCGGATAAATCGGAAAAATTGCGTTCCTGGGTCGGAGGTTCTGGGGCATTGGAAAAAGTTCCATACCGTAATGAAAATTGAACCAGCAGTACAGAAAGAGGCAGAGAGCAATTTGGAAAAGGAGGAGGTTGGGTAAATATTAAGGAGGAAGAGAGAGGGGAAAAGGAAAGGAAATGGAGAGAGAGAGAGAGAGAGAGAGAGAGAGAGAGAGAGAGAGAGAGAGAGAAAGGGAGGAGGGGGAAGAGAGATCGCGATGCAGGTTGCAAATATTGTGATTCTTTGAACATTTTTAGTACAATTCGTATTTCATTACATGTTCATAGCTTTTTGTACGTTCGGAGAACGTGGGCTCTACTAGTGTAAAAAAAAAAAGAAATCCATGATCACTGACTGACCATGGTCAATGACCATAAGTTAATCATAACTATAGTCAAGATAACTGATAATTATAAGCAGAGACTACTGACCGGCGCTGTGGTGTAATGGTTGGGCTCCTCGCCTGTCATGCAGAAGACCCTAGATCGATCCCCAGTCGTGGACGATTTGTTTTTTTTCTCCTGGAATTTTTTCCCTCTCAGCCCGGGTTAGCCCTGACAGGCCGGGTCGAAGTAGCCCGTCTCTTAAATGACTTTACAGTGTTGCAGGGGATGTAAAATATGGTAACCAAACCAAACCAACTGAAGTGCCTTTTGGGATTATTGATTGTATTAGAACGAAGATAAAAACATCCTTTAGTTATCAAATATATATAAGACGTGTGTATAATGTACATTATATATATATATGTGATAAAATATATGAGTGACCAAAGCGTATCCGAAGCCAAACTTTTTTGGGTATGAAACTGAAAAAGACACTGCATATAGAGTAATGAATCTCATAGGAAGCATTTATAAAAATGTCAAAATTGTGAAATTTATATTGAGTAGAACATTAGCTCATAAAATATTGACTGACGGTGAAAGAAGACTCCTAACTCTTCGTGTCTTAGCATGTTGAAGTGTATTGTGTTTGCTATATTTTTTATTGACTATGAGTCATAGTAGTATGGGATGAGGCTAACGGAGCACTGCAGTTATGTTCATTTGTGATCTTTAATTGTGATGTCAAATGGGCGTGGCTTAGTTCAAATAAGCTATTTCAGCACAAGCACTTTTACAATTGGGAATATTTTACAGACAAATGAGTTTTAAAATCTCTCAACTTTTTGCGGTGTTCTCATTTATATAAACACTTTTTGCTATCTCTAGGGAGCTGTTAGTCATCTTTCTTTCGTTCTTTTTTTGTAATAAAGGAAGACTTTTAAGTGACTCTCACTCAAGATTGTGAGGCCAAGCCTTCTTTAAATTGCTTTTTTGAAAGCTAGATAAAAATGTTGGGCATTTCATTTTTAAACTTCTGCAAAGAAACTCCTTGTGCTGATAAGATATTGTGGAGTCATGTGAAGTTTAAAAGGAAGCATTGGTGTGGTTGCTAGTGAAACACCTGTTTGTCATTCTTAAATAGCTTATCTGACGTAATTTTTGTTCAATTTGCTTTTCAGGAATTGCTTACGTTCAACCTAAAATTTAGAAAATAAGTACATGTAATGCTATGTTTAGACTTACAAATTTCGAAAGCTTTTCTGTAATAATTCTTCTTAATTTGTCTGGGTGCAGCAACATCTTTGTATGGTGGGACATGAAATATATACACTACAATAAGATAGGCATACAGGCAAATTGATAAACTTTTTGATACTGTATATAATATGCTGAAGGGTTGATCTTTATTAAGATTGAATATCTGTTTCTCATTTTCTTTCCTTTTGTTTCTCAGACTCTTCAGGTGATAATAATGGCTGGATAAGTCATAATGTTTGATACAGAAGCAAAATAAAAAAACCCACTGGATCTGCTCTTCCTCTCTTTGAACTCTTTTGCGTTTGAATTCTTTTCACTTCGTTTTTATGTAGTTCATAGGAAGATGCTCTTGAAAGGATCTGTTTTTACCTCCCTTTACCCACCTATATGACAATGGTGCTGTCCCATACTCAATAAAAATAGTAACAACAGCGGGATTTCCCAAGAGAGGAGGAGCAGATCTGCAACTAAATGCACTGCGATAAAAATAACCCTGGGGTTTTCTAGCATATAAACAGGGTAAAGGATTGAATTACTACTTGTGTTTGTACGGTACATTATAGGGAAGTATAAGATAGGATTGACGAAATCAATGAAATAATAAACTGAAGATGAATTTGATGGATCTTAAGAAGGCAAAAAAAGATGAAGCAGGCACAGCTTGCCATATGTATATAGGCCCTTTGCGCCTGTGTGTTACTATTGTCCTGATCTATTTTCTGGCACTGAAATGACCTTATTATACTGCATATGATTGGAGATCCTTTTGGTGCTGTCTCCTCCTCCTTCTTCTTTGTCTAACTGATATTCTAATCTATTTCCTGGTGCTGCGCTGACCTTAGAGTGTTGATATTGCTGTAAAACCTCAACAAAGCAAGGGGAAGACCTTATAGTGTCAATAGTGCCGTAAAACGTTGATAAAACAAATCATATTGTGTGATTATTTATTTATGTTTTAAATGTTCTGTCATCAGCAGCAGTGTGCAACGTCTGCAAGCAACACACCATGTCCAGTCAGGAGCTGCCCCCTTCCTCTGGACCAAACAGCAAGTCAGTCTTCAACATGTTTGGTTACCAAGGCAACCGCTATGATGATGAGGACGTCTTTTCAAATCCTCTGGAAACCCCTTCTGCTGATGCACTAGTCGCCACAAGTGTCCCCCAGCACCAGCCCGTCAAAAACAGGAGACGGTCAAACGAGAGGGTGAATTTTTTGATGGGGCCCCCGAGTCCTGAATCAGGTAAAGATTTGTTAGGAATGAGCTCAATCTTAGTTTCCTTTGTTCTTCAGTTGGGCATTAATTAGGCATTGACTTTTCCACAGGTTTGTTTCCTCTAGTTTTTTTCGAGTAATTTGTTGGGTATAAAGAATTGCTGCTTTCTTTTATTTTATAGATTGACAAATCGGGCAAAAATTAAGGCATCGGATCCTTTGTCTTTTTGGGGTGGGAGAGCTGAAAAGGGGAGGGGAGGGGCTGTTACCGTTACATACATCATTCATAATACAAATTACCTATAGATTGAAAGAAACGTAACCAATTTACAATTTCCTTAAATCGTTGTATCTAATAATTTCAGATATGCGATGGAGGGAGGTCAAGGAGACTTTTTACTTTTCTTTTCTCTATATACAAAGTTTTTTTGTCAGATACCACTTCATTTCTCATGAACCCCAAAAATGGATATCGTGCTTTACCCCTGTCTGTTTGAATACAAGCTCAACATTTTCTGTACGTCAATGCATTACACAAAAAGTTGTGGTTTCTATAATGTAGGGTATATTTGCTTTTCTTTAAAGGCTGTTCATAATAGGAAATCATGCAGTCATGTCGTGATCATGATTTGGTTCAATGGTGTCTCCGATGTTGTGCAGATGGGGATTTTCCAGTGCATGTCACCTTGGTACACAAACTTTACAATGGCAATCACATGTAAAACGAAAATAGGGAGAAATTTATTTTGGTTGTTACAACAAATAACAAGGCAAATGTTAACACATTGATATGCACTCACGCAAAAGGACTCACACATACAACTTTTCCAGCCCAGCCATCATAAATTGAGCTCTTGCCCTTCACCTTGATGCCATGACATAGTATTTAGATGTTCTCCTGAGTTACTCAGGGTTTGCATACAGGGTATGTCCAATGTCTGGTGATTATGGTAATAGATCTCTCCGGTGTCCCGCACGGCTGGGCACTAACAAAGATGATGTGTTATTGTTTCAAACAAATGCACCCTTACACACAGAAGTTCAAAGGGTTTCAAGGATCCTAACATCCATAATTTCTTTCATGCTTCCCATGACATGAATAGCAATTGTGTATTCAAGGGTATTAGCTCGAAAGAAACCAAAAATATTCTGAATGACAAAACACATTTCTTTCATTCTTTGGATCAACTCATAAAGAACTCCAGCTTTTACAACATGGCAATCGTCCGAAGGGTTAAATTAACAAAAGAAAACCAACAACAATCATCTGCATTGTAAAATTTGTAAGGCTCAGACACATCCTTGTAGGACTGAGTGCGATAACCAATAATTTTTACTCCCATGGAATTGATTTTTTGTCCATGATGTGGATTGAATCTTGCGTCAAGTGTTTTTTTGTGTGTTTTTGTTATCGTTGTTATTTGTTATCCACTGCATTTTATTATTCATGAGGTTTTTTCTGCAGCATGTAATGTCTTTTTTTCTTGGCGTCTTTTGAACGCCATGAACAAGGAAATGTTTCGGGAGGACATTAAGTTCATCGTTTCTTATTTATTTTAAAGCCTTTGTGTAGAGGATGAAATTCCTCACGTGTTTTATTTCATCATGTTAAGGAATAAATAAGTTTTGAGGTACGGTCATGTGAAATGTTGTGGACAGTGTGGTCCCACCATGAGGTTTGGCACAATTGGCTCAAAGATCATAACGACCATGATGTACCTCACCTCACCTCACCTCACCTCACCTCACCTCACTTTACCTCACCTCACCTCACCTCACCTCACCTCACCTCACCTCACCTCACCTCACCTCACCTCACCTCACCTCACCTC
>JAUKPP010243467.1:0-13471 GCA_032273245.1 Phyllaplysia taylori | reverse complement strand
GAGGTTCTGTGAAAAAACATCTACTTATCCCGAAAATCTACTTAAACGACGTCGACTTATGTGGAGTCGACTGTACTTAACTAATCTTGAGTGAAACAAACCTGGCTAATTGGAAAGATATAGAGAAAGATTTCAGTTCATCATGATACTAGTTCTTCTATTACTTAGTGTAGTCATGATGAAAAAGTTTGTATTTTATCAATTTTTCTTGCAGCAGGAATGAATAGAACAAAGTAGTACATAAATTGGTGTGGTCTCTTGCCTGGTATGCTGCTGATACAAGACAAAAACATATACACTGTACCATACATTTGAGTTCCTTCTCGTTAATCACTTCTTTTTGGTGAAAAATAGGTATACATGTAATGAAACAAATAGGATCATCCTGACTAAATCAGCTAAACAGAAACAAGCTCTAACCAACACATCCATTAGGCCTACATACAAGGGCAGAGCTGACCAAATAAAGTTAAGTTGAACTAAACAGCCCACATGAAAAGAACTGGTGTCAATCTGTGAATTGACATAACTTAAAAAATGCTAAAAAAATTGGACCTAGGACTGGTCAGCTGTTTTTTTGTATAATGCTTCTTGCAACACTAAGGTCATTTTGTGGGCGGGACCCTCGTTTTAATGTTCCAGGATGTGGTATCCACAGGCATGAGAATCCTAAAAATCCTACAGAGTTCCCTCAGGTTTTTACATATATGAGACATCCGCACTCTGAAGCTGGCACTTTAGTGCTCAAGAACAAATGTCTTAACCAAACGGATCACTGTAATCTGCTTGAGCCTGTAGAAATCCTCACCAGCATGAGAAAGAGAAGAAAAACCCTTCTCCTTCCAGATCTGAGTTATTGAGTGCAAACAAGACTTTTATGGTTTTCTAATTACGGTAAGTAAAAAAAAAAAAGACAACCATTGAATTAATCAGGCCATTCGGTTTGCACTTTGCATCTGTTCCTGAGAGTTGTCTTCTGTTATTGCCTGGTTACCTGTCCCCTCCTCCTCCTCCTCTTCTGATGATGAAGTCTCGAAAAGACATCGTATGAAATTCTGTCGAAACGGGCAACTGCCATACAAAAAGTGTAAGATTTTATTAGATGCACCAAAGCAAAACAGAAACATTGACATAATTTTCACATTCACTTAAAATATTCTTTCACATGACATATATTTTTATTTTTAAGTTGGAAAATATTAGCTCTACTTCTGCATTAATATTATATTTGAGGAAAAAAAATCTTATCAAATTTCAATAGTGATTTTACTTTAATATTTTACTGACCAAAGGCCTCCACCCTAACATTTCTCTGTGCTCACAGCACACTTTGACTAAGTTTTAGAATACAAGGGTGTGTCAGTATAGATAGTGTAAATCAATAGCTATTCAATGCACAACACTTGAAACTTTAAACAGGAATTAGATTTGGCCTTTTACTTTTAGCATGTTATGCCCAGCCACTCTTTCTGAACCATATGAGATTTTCTTTAAGCCAAAACTACTAACAAAGTCATCGCATATATAGTCCAAACATATGGCAGAATATAGCCTACATCTGCTCCTTTCGATGTAAGAAACAATTGATTATTTTTACTTAAAAATTCCCCGCAGCATCAGCATTGGTCACAAACAATGAGGAGCGATTTATAGACTCTAAACAACCAGAAGTGAAAAGCAAGGCTGTTTCCGCAGTCTAGAGCTTCGTATTCTTGTAGCATTGCAGTACCGCAAATTTGCAACTGTGGGTCTCTAAAAAAGAGATTTAGTGGCTGCAATTTTATGGCATTGGGTAAAAAAGTCTGAAGGGAATCCATTTTCTCAGGAACAGACACACTAGGTACTCTCGACAGTTTCATTCAATTCCTACGATCCTTGAAAAAACACACTCTGAGCAGCAGCAGAAGCTATAATAAACATAATACAAGCACAACATACATAAAGACACTTAAGATTACACAAGTAATCCTTGAAAAAACACACTCTGAGCAGCAGCAGAAGCTATAATAAACATAATACAAGCACAACATACATAAAGACACTTAAGATTACACAAGTCAATAACCAAAGGAAAACAAAATTACTGACAACAAACTTGACCATAAAAAAAACCCCAGTAATATTATTTCCTCTCTGTGACAACCCTGCCACCTACCAAAGAACCCACACCTCATTTGAAAAATCATCTAGCACTATTATTCTACAAAAACTTGCCTTCTTTTACAAATCATTCAATATTTTATTTGACATGAAAGTAGAGACATTAGGCCTACATATATTATATGCTTGCTCATATGGCTACTCAAACAATTTCTCTATGATTCTTGGAGGGTGAAAAAGGTACGAGTACAAGGAAAGTGGGGAAAAAATAGTTTCTTGATTTTTTTTAAAAGCCTAAGCCTATCCAATGAAGCAAAAGTCTCTCTATATGTGCTGACATAATGATATAAATATTACTATACTTTACTTACCACCAGGTAATCATGGTGAGCCTTAGGACGGGCTAAAACAGCAAAAGAAGCTGGCACCTCTATAAATAAATAATTTGTTCAAATTACTATTCTTATAGTTGCAGCTCAGACCCTTTTGTAAAGACTCATGATATGCAAATAGGAGAGGTCGATTTTGATGTTGATTAACATTAATTTTGTGACCATGAAATCATTATGAGACAGAGATTCATTTTAGATTTAGTAGCATACAATTTTCAGTAGGCCCCTATTGTGGATTGAATAATTAATCACTGAAATTCCTGAACAAGATTAAAAGTTATAGTAATTTAATCTCTTGAAAGCAAGACTTATATTTCGAGTTAATTCGAGATAGTAGTCTAGTGCATTTATAATTTCAATAAAGCTCAATTTTACAATTGCTTTGGTCACTGAGAGGCAAAGAAGCACAAAAGTTGTGTAGCCTACTGCACCATATTTTGACTTCAGCTGTGTTATGTTTCATCATCAGATCGTCTACATATTTGGATATGGACAGCAACCACTTCAGTGTCTCAAATCTACTTCACATAATTATGCATGTCAGTGAGAAACAAGTGCCTGTGCACTTTCAATCATAAATCGAAATCTCGACATTAAAAGTAAAAGGTAACAGTAAAGCAATGTAATGTAAGTTTTGGAGAAGTTGTGGGGCAATAGTCCAAAACAGCAATTCTTTACGCATAAATCCTAGCTAACGAAATGTATTTAGCTTTGACAAGCCAGAACTGAAACCTGCAGCATTTAATTCAAAACCTTAATATTGAAATATTCTTCAAGATTTTACTTCTAAATAAATATAATCTGAAAAAAGTAACTGCAGCAAGAGGTTCCTTTCTTGATGCTTAAAGATTCAAACACTAAAAACAAGGGAATAGGGCCTACCATAACAGTACATCACATATTAAAGCCGTACATTCATAAAATTCTAGCCAATAGGCCTACATGATGGCTGTTGAAAATGACTTGTATGCCACTGTTCACTGACATTTCTATCATTATTTATACATTCAGTAAAAACGAAATTGGGGCAACACAAGAAAAGATAAAAATCACAAGAACAAAAAATCTGATCAATGATGCAATTTGAATTAACAGAAGAAAACACTGAAACTTCAATTAAGTCAGGACTTAGACTTGGGAAAATATCAAATGGACCAAAGATCTTTTATGTTAAAGGCTTTGGAGGTAGTCAGGGTAGGTTTATGGGGAGGGAGGGGAGGAGGAGCTGTTATTTAATATTAGGATAATAAAACATCATTTGTCAGCAAAATAGAAAAAGAAAGAACACCGGATTTAGCATTTAGTCAACAAATCAAAGGAGAGTTTGGCCTTTTTCTTTTGAATTTTTTCTACAAAATTACTTGCTGGTTCAATTATATAAGAACTTAAGCCACAGCAACAGCCTTTTTGGACCATAAGTAACACCATAATAGCCTACTTACAAAGCCCATGCACTTTAAACTATGGTTATGAATTTGTTTTGAGTTTTAAAGTAACGCTGTGGTACTTTTATGAATTTACAAGTTCCAAAACTCTTTGAATCAGAGATAACTTAACAAATATCATGAGCAAAGGGTAGGAGTTGGTGACAAAATAAAGGAAAAAAGTTCTCAACATATATAACATTACAGGACATTGAAACAACAAGTTTTAAGATGGATTCTTTTCTCTTTTGGAGGGAATAAAAAAAAAACCCACCAAGACAATAACGACAGTTGTGTAGAGATAAATGGCTGGACAGCGCAATGGAGGGACTACATGGCATGAAAATGCCCAAATAAATTTTTTAAAAGATGACATGGTTATTTCTTTGTCAATGACATTCAGCACAAAATAAACAGAGAAATTATAAGTATCAAAATCTACCAGATCCAGGCAGACTTAAACAACAAGGCTCAATATCAGAATTAATGACGAGCTGACAAGCTGAGGATAAGAACTGATAATAAGTGTGGTAGCAAACAAGGCGAGCGGCGAACAGGAAGAGGAAGGATGCACACGAGAAGCGGCGGAGCCATGCCCTGTGAGCTACAAAGTTACTGACATGGTCCTGTTGGTGCTGAGCAGGGAGGAGCTCTCGGACAGAGCACGTCGGAAACTGTCCCTCTTCCAGCCGTACAGCAGACTGTTCATGACGCCGTGGAGAGGACCTAATATGGCCTGTAACATAAAGGAAAAAAGACAGGTAATTATTGCTAAGCAAGTTATTTGGCTTAATCAGGTTTTACGGCACTTTCGTCACTCTGAGGCAAGTGTGCTACCAACTACAAAGTTCTGAATACTGGATTTAATCTCGTACAGAAACTCAATACTGAAAAGATGCTGAAGTGCAAATATGTAAAGAAAATGTAACCTTCATGGATTAAGATAGACATCAAATTCGTCATTGCTAAAATACATGATTGCTTCTTAAACACCCATTTATGTATCTTTTTATGTAAAGCTTTAGAGTAGACTTCCTTAGACCTAATACCCTAGCTGTTTTAGGCAAAAAAAACTTTGAAAACTTTGACATCTGAGAACTAAGTAGTTTGTCAATCGTCCTCTGTGGTGTAGACCTAATGAATGTCGGTGGGAGTGGCACTCCAACGGAGAGAGTACATAAAGGCATCCACAGGGACTTCGGCCTAATGGTCATGCTCTTCAGTTGTCACACAGAAGATCTGAGTTATGTCCCATGTGCAGACGATCCACGTTTTTCTGCATGGATTCACCTCCCTCTAGCCCAGGTTGGCCCTGACAGGCAGGGTAGGAGTAGCAGTAGCCATCTTTTAAATGACCTTACAGTGTTGAAAAGTATGAAAAACAAGAAACGAAACCAAAGTTTGTCACCAACCTGGATCATGAGCAGCCAGTAATAGTCACTCATTTCATAACTTGCTGCAAAGGACAAAATCCCAATGACGAAAGCTGTAAAGAAAGAAAGAAATGCAAGAATATATTATGCTTTACTTTCAAGTACACAGTCACAGTATCTACTTTCATTTACTTTCAAGCATTATTGAATACTAGAACACAAGTACCATTCTTTCATTCAAGGGTTATTTCTACCTCATCTTTTCATCTATAGTCCAAACCTCTTTATATGAAAATGGGAAACTGAGGGTGAATAAGGCAAGTTACATAAGGAATATCCAGTATATATGACAAGTTTACAAACACACTTGCAGGTTGATACTGTCTTTTCCGAAGGTCATCTAGGGACAGAATTAAACATCGAACATCATCACTGAAAAGATACAATATCATCACACCTTTAAAAACAAAGAAAAGCATGCCCCTTTTAAAAAAAAAATGAAGAAAAGCCACCCACCTACGGCCCACGAAAACAAAGATAGCACAAGAAGACCTGTCCTTACAGGAAAAATAAAATTTGATCCGTTCAACCAATCAAACCACCACTTGGATATTTTTTTGTTTTTAGAATTCATTAATTTAATTCTCAATGGGAGGGAGGTAGATCTGGCAACAAACTGAGCAACTTACTTGGAATCCAGCAGAAGAAAAAGACCCCTTGATAAAGCATGGCTTTCCTCTTCAGAGTGCTTTCTTCTTGACGCTGATGGTAACTCAACAGACCTGAAAGTAAAGAACAACATTCGCAACGTAATTTGTAACTTAAAATTTCAAATGAACTATAACTACAATTAACTGTGTGATACTTCATCTCTTAAGAAGATCTGTAGAAGCAAATCAACATCCTGCTCACTCCAAGAAACAGTAAGAGTTTTTTTAACGCACAAACATGATGATACAGGCAGTTAAAAACACCCCCACCCACTCAAGTAGGCCTGTTCTCTTTGCCTCTCTTTCATACACACACAAAAACACACATGATGCATGCAGTTAAAACACATCACAATGCTTTCATTGTTAGTTCTCTTGAGAGAAAGTAAACACCCCCCTCCCTCCCTCACACACACATGTGCAAGAGATTCTAAACTTAAAAATCACTCCAATAGTAATTAACAGCAATACCTAAAAACATTTCTTTCAAATTGTGCAAATGAAGCAAACTTCATCAGCTGAATGCGCAATGTGACTACAAACCTCTTCTCATGGCCACCTGCTTGAACACTTTACCGATGAGAACGTACAGCAGCTGGGAACAAAGAAACAGAAAGTACACTTGTATTCTTTGTAAATGAATTTTCCACAGCCTGAAACATTGATTTTGTAAAGTCAGAGGCCGCTCTTCACCTTACATCACTGTGCTTCTGTGTAAATTTTTCTCCATGATAAGCAATGAGGAGCAGAACAACAGTGGTGAACTACAGCCCTAAACATACAGAAAAACGTTGTTGTGTGCATCTTTGGCTCAATAAACACGGGCTTTCGCAAGGTGCATGCTTTCTAGAAATTTTACAACTTACACTATAAGTTGATTCAAAGACTATACCAATTAGCTATTTGCCAATTCTGAATCAATTATAACCTTATATTTCTAAAGGAATAGCAAAACAAACATTTACTTATACCGTTGAACCTGCCCAAGACGACCACTCATTGTTGAGAGAAAAGTGGTCGTCTTGGACAGGTTAGATGAATATGAAGTGAAAAAAAACAACCTTTCATTTCAAAGTGGTATGTTTTAAGATGTATGGGGTTTGCTGTTTTATTTCCTTTCGGAGAGGTGAGGGGCTGCTTCAGGCTTAGTATTTTTGTTTTATTGTTCAAAATGTATCAGACGACGGAGATAAAGTACCAGGGGGAACAAAGAATGTGTTGTCGTCACTCAACAAACAAACAACACCTCTGTGGAAAGTCTGTTGTTACTGACTGGGTAATCAGAGCGACCGCTGGCTTTGCCCACACTTCATGTGGATAATGTAATTACATTGTATTGTGAATCATGGGAGAGGCTAATAACGACAGGTGAATCGATCAAGATGATCGCTTGCCACACTAATCCGAAGTTGAAAGTTGCTACCCACTGATAAACACGTGTAAGCACAACCCTCGTCCATGCTCAGTGCTGGTCAGTGACTGTATAAATTGTAGGAGGGGCTAATATAACAATGATGGGTGAAGAGAATCGTTACTGGCGGCCAGGACAAGGACTCATCCCACATCCACAGCAACTGGCACCCACGATTATTGCAACGTGTCAAGTGAAAAGAGAACCAAATGGTCACCTTGGGCAGATTTTTGTGGCTGCTGGTCAGTCAAATATGATAGCCGTGGTTGCGTTGGGTAGGTGATTGTCTTGGACAGTGCCATTATATAGGAAACACGCAATGGGGGAAGTGCGAACTGGTGGTTTGTACAGATAGTCGTCTCAGACAGGTGGTTGCTGGAGCAGATTTGACTACTTTAACTTTTCTGTACCTGATTGTCCTTGCATATTATTCAGATAAAACAGAAAAAGTACAGAAAAAGACATGAAATTTTAACTCTTAAAAAAACAAAATTCAGGGAACTAAAACTTTTCTTTAAATTAATTACCACACTCTTTAATGATATGAATCATGGTTAAAGGTTGTTTTGATCTCATCTTACAAATGCTTAAGGTTATGTCCTGGTAAATAGACAATAGAAATAAAAATACTTACCACGTTGCAAGCCATAGAAAGGATTAAAGGAATGAGGAAAATGAGTCGCACCATTCGATGCCATTTTTCACCATCAATCACTTGATTCTGGAAAAGAAAAGAAAATTGAAAATAACTAGCGATACTTGGTATGATGTATGCATCACACATCATATATCTCTTAAAACTAAATGATAATAGAGATAACAATTTCATGACATATTAATAGTAGGAGAATTCTATTGCTTACCAAAAAAAATGCACCGACAAATCCGAGAACAAAAATCACTCTCCAATAAACTGTAACAAGGGCTTCTCTTGTGGTGAACTCGACTAGGACAAACACCACTCCATATAGCAATTCTCTTTTGAGACCACAAAAAGACCAGGTAAGTACAGCTCTGGTTGGTTGCCCAGTAGTCTTGTGAACGGCAGATCATCACAAAAAAAACAAGTGTTAAGACATGAGGATATCTGTAGAATGATTTGTTTGGTTATCACTTTTACGTCCTTGCAATACTGTGAGGTCATTTAAAAGACAGGCTACTCCTGCCTGTCAGGGCCAACCCTGGCTGAGAGAGAGCTGAAAAGCGCAGTTTGTCCGCACATGTTATCAAACTCGCGTAGGCAAAGAGCATTACACCACATACACCGATTTTTAGAATGAGTGATCTATATAGTGTGTCCTTCATCAAAATGGATGAGGAGTCATTTATTTGGCATCAGTTTTATTTTAAGCTGTTTTAGTCTTAAACAAAAGTGGTGCACTACGAACAATGGAGATTGACTTATTACTGTGATTGGTGTTTCATAAAAACTTGATAGATTTTAAATAAATTAATGTGCAGGCCTGTTCAGATGTGTTTGCATTTCATATAGTTGCAATTAAATACTCATCTCTCTTTCACAAAAATGTTATGCCCACACAAAAGCCTTTACAATTCAGTTAGCATAAAATATGAGGATCAAATGAGCTACTGTCAGTAGCATCAGCAGTCGAATAGTTAGGCTTCCAGACTCCTAATTGGAAGGTTGCAGGTTCGAACCCCAGCTCGGACCCAACGTTGTGTCTTTGAGAAAGGCACTTTACACAAATTTTCCCCACTTTACCCAGGTTGGAATGGGTGTCTGGCTATAGGAAGCGAACGATCTTGTTCACATGTTAGTGCTTTTGTGCCTGTAAAATGACAGCTTTCACTGCATGCTTCCCAGGAAGTTGAGAAGGTTTCTTAATGACTTGGTCTGCTGGGGTAATAATAATTGTTAAGCGCTTAGAGCTTGTTTTTGAGCGAGGATATGCGCTGTATAAAAGCAATCTATTATTATTATTATAAAAGTAAGAGGAATATAATCAGATGAAGATCTTCACAACAGAGGTATTAATTAGGTAAGCTACTTACCCAGCAGTATTGTTCACTGAAACGGAAATTGGCAAAACACCTGAAACAAAAAAAAAAAGATGGCATGAATGATATAAGAAAAGGCAGCGCAGAGACCAAGATACAAATCTACCAAGGCTTAATCTCTAGGAAAGAGGTGCTCACATAAGTCTTACAGTATGCATGATTATCAAACTTTTCAGATTGATCCATTCACAATGGTTTTTGTCCTGTTGAGGTTGTACCGTACTGTTTACAGTGTGAGGTTATTTCATTGATGAGATTAGAGAAGGACAATAGAAATACTTAAAAAAGAAATACCCTTGTAACACTGTAAGCAGCATGATGAGGTCTCACTGTAGATTGTGACATTAGTGACACCCGCAAAGTAATAAAAAGAGCAGACCACACCTGAGTGCGTACTAACAACCCACACGAGCTGAAAGGAACACAAAAATTCTTGCAGAAACAAAGAAAAGCCATTCACAATACATGTAAAAATAGAAAGCACTTACGACGAGCATTCCATCGGTATGATGGCTATGGGTGGCATCTGTCCAGGGAAACTGTCATTGTCTTGCAGAGAGTGAGTGACCACCATCAGACAGACAGCCAAACTCAGTGGAATTGCCCTGGGGGAGGAAAAAAATAATGATAATAATGACTGCATTTATATAGCGCATATTCCTGCTTGAAAGCAGGCTCTATGCACTTTACAATCAATTATTACCCCAGCAGACCAAGTCATTCAGAAACCTTCTCAACTTCCTGGGAAGCACACAGTGCAAGCTGCCATTTTACAGGCGCTAAAACACTAACATATGGACAAAATCGTTTGCTGTCTATAGCCCGGTACCCATTTACACTTGGATGAAGTGAGGAAAATTCATGTAAAATGCCTTTCCCATGGACACCACTCGGGCCCGAGTTGGGATTCGAACCCGCGACCTTCCGATCACGAGTCTGGCAGCCTAACCACTATACCACCGACGCCACAAATATAATATTTTGTAAGTGGTGTATCATTGTCAAAATGAAAATATTTTTGCTGTGGTCATCACAAACCAGCCATATTTTGTAGTCATTACTTTGAGCAACCAGAAAATTATCCCCAAATACCAGCAACATGTAAGAATTATAGCCTATCTGATACCCCATTTGAAATTCAAAATTTTGCTTCTGAAAACAAAGTCATAGGCCCCAAAATCAACGGATTTACTATTTGCCATTTGAAAAGGGTTCATAAAAACAAACGTCAAGCATTCTATCTGACTCCTCTTGAATTAAATGCAGTAGGCTATAAAAAGTTTATCTTTCAATTAGCTGAATTTTTTAATTGACCAACATTGCCAAACACTGGGACAACTTACCAGGACAGAAAATAAGCCAGGTACATCCACCTTGTGCTGACAACTTGTGTTTGCTTTCAAAGAGAAACCAAATGAGTCGAGTCAAGTCAAGTATATATCTATACATTCAGTGCATCATTCTCATATTTTGAATTCAATGAATACAGTTTCATAAGCAGGAGTTAATGAATAAACAGAAGGAGTACATAAGATTTCCAATGAGTTTGATACCAGTTTCTGTATTGTCTCTCTAAAAATAAACATTGTAGAGGATTTTCCATGGTGAGTAAATAATTCAAAGTGGCAAACTTCATGTCATGTTTAACAAACCCTCTGAAAAACTGAGGATGAATGTATGAAATTAACTGTTATCCATGAATGCAACAATTACGGATTTTGAGACTGCGTTCACCAAAAAAGTCTTTGCAAGCTTATACTTGTGTAATAGTACTGTTCTATACTAAAATCAGAAGGAAAAATATTTTATCTCTACAATATACTGGAGCAAATAACATTAAAACTCACTGGAAATGTATCCGCTGATGATCCCTCTGACAGGCGGCGCCTGAATCTAAACAGTGCTTCCAACGCATACGTTATAGTAAGAAGGAATGCACTAGTGTAGAAACTCTGGAACAGAATTCACAAAATACATTTCTTTCAGGCTAAAAAAGGTAACTTGTTGAAAAATTTTATCGAGTGATAAAATTGAAGGGTAAGAGCTTAGTCGACTTCTGGTTTGGAAAAGTAAAATACTGGCACGGTAAAGAAAGTTAATAAGTAAAGAGTAGACAATCAAAAGTATCCCTGATGCTGAACATATTTCATGGATTGCTACAACTTTAGAATCATGTTAAATTCTTTTATTTCACTGATTAACGGATAAGTGTATGACACCTCAATGTCACACCCAGCATTTTCAAGTCTTTGAGAAACAAATCTTTGTTTCCTGTTTTATAAACAGGATACATTTACTGTCGCTTAAGTATTTAGATTTGGAAAGTGCTTTTTAGGTATGATGTTTTACCTTGACAAAATTTTGATAAAACGATACAACTCCTCTCTTCCTTGAGACATGACAGTACAACTCATACATCAGATTTCTTAAGTCCACATAAAAAACAGACATCTCAGATAAACTGCACATCACTTAAAACATACACAATTTTGGTATACAGCATTGCTGCAGAACTCTAAACAGATTGCTCGGAATTTGGTGAAAAGGTGTTTTAATGATATTATGATTGGCATCACATAAATAATTTTATACATAATTTTCAGACAGATTGGCCCATCCAAAGAGTCAAAGCAGCACTGAATTCTAAACAGTTAAAAAATGCACATAGTAGCCTTGATTTGCAGTTTTTCACTCTCCTTAATAATTAATTTGCAAAAATCGAGTTAGCTGTTTAGAGTTCAACAGCGACGATATACCAGTAACTCACTGTGACTAAAGACATGAGGTAATCGCACGGCCCATCACTGCCAGGATAGGATGGCGTTCCCGCCAGGAAAAGACAGCAGCTAAAAATGAGAAATGCTGAAGACAGCAGATCTGCCACTGCTAGGTGAAATGTGGGGAAGATCTGGGGGGTTAAAAAGAAAAAAACAAAACCCCAATGAAATAAAGTAGAACAATACATGTATAATCTGCAATGTGATGCAATATGATGGCATACATTAGCCTTTTTATGGTTCTCCTACTGGCAGGGGTTAAAGGAGAGAGGGAGAGGCATCCCCTCTTTTCCCTGGAATAAGGGATCTCACAAAATCCCAACTCCATGGAAGGTTGATGTCTATTGTTCTCAATCCAGTCTTCATTTCCCTTTATTATGCAATCATTTATTTTTCTCATGAAGAACGAATCAGATTAAGACTATATAACATATCCCTCCTATATATTCATATACAACATTCAGGATATTGAGCAAATTATTAAAACAATCTTAGCTGATGTAGACTAAGAAATTAGAGTGATATCTGAATATAAATCTCTCCCCAAAAAGGGAAAGCATTCTTGGATATCAGCGTTTTTCCCCAGACAAGAGTGTGTCCCATGGAGCATGAGGACAAGCGACACAACAAGTTTCTCTCTTAAGGTCACTTAACGGTACTGATACCGGGCCTGAGTGAGGGATGACTCAAGTGCTGCAACAGAGATAAAGATTCATGAAGGTTGCTGATCTCCATCCAGGGATCTCTCTCTACTATCTCTCCACTTGTCTCTAAGTCCTAACACAGTATGGTGGCATTCTCTGATTGGGTTTGGTTTGGTTCTGGTTTTACGACCCTTGCAACACTGAAGGTCATTTAAGAGACAGACTACTTCGACCCCAACAGAAAAATGCAGATCATCCGCATGTAAAATTGAACTTGGGCCCTCTGTGTGATAGAAGGAGAGTCTAACTATTACACCACAGACACCTATGTTGCATTCTTTGTTCTTCCTATCGTTCCAGCCACTGAACATGCCTTTGAACAGGCAGAACTAATGAACATGTTCCTCCTTTTCCAGCTGAAGATACAAATTATAATTCTATAGGATTCTTTTTTTTTTTCAAAATGATATATTAAATTACAGCCTTCATCTTGACATTACAAAAGAAAAAAAAAGAACAAACAAGGTTCAATACTTCAAGAGAGTATCAAACTTTACTAGAATGTTGAAGATCGTAATACAACACCTGCATTAACCAGAATTCTCCGACCCTCTCCCCTCC
>JAUKPP010243456.1:0-13472 GCA_032273245.1 Phyllaplysia taylori | reverse complement strand
CCCCCCCCCCCCCCCCCTAACATCAATGCTGTCCTTTTCTAGGTTACTCTTGGAATGCAAGTGTTGCTGGTTACAGCTGAAAAAAAAATTTACAAGCAGTCTCAAAACAAGACTCGAAGAAATAAAAATGGTAAGCTCTCAATACTTGAGACCTCAGAGCTTCAATAGCTCAAACACAGTCTTATTTGACAAAACTGATTAAGTTTTTGAATCAGAAAACTAAAAGGACCTTGATTTGGTCTACTGTAATATGCTGGATATATCTAAACCTCTCCATAAAATCGATATAAATGCTAGAACAAATTACTGTGCTCTTCGTCTGCTAATGGCCTCACAATGGTCTATAGTTCGATACTTCACTATTTTTTCCTTTCTAACTTCTAGTTATTGGAGCAGATGTCTAACATAATGTTGACCTGCTGATGTACATGAGATCACAAGTTCTAAAAGGGCATTGCACACAGTTTCCATTTCCATTGTAACAGCCTCGATGCGAGGCCAATGTGAGCACCATAATGATGAAATCAGAAATTTAGACACACAGCTATCAACTTATAAAGCTTTCTCTCTATAACGGAAAAGAGATCTATGTGTTTTGGTCACAACAACATAGCTATATAAGTTAGAATGTGCACATACGTGTATTATATATGTATAAATACATAAATACATGACAGGACATATTGTTATCGATCCAGCAATAGTATCTCTTGCCCTTCAGTTCAATGTCATGTGGTGAAACATGCAGGATGACAGGACTTAAGTGCTCTTGCCTTGTCTCCAAGGCTTCTGATCCTGGCCTGTGCGGACTTAGAGTGGAGAAAGAGACATGCATTGCAGGTAACTCCATATAGAAGCAGAGGCTTTCAATGATTTTATCTTAAGCAGTAGCCTCTACTAGAAATCTCGGCAGCTATTGCTGGTCAGCGTGAAACAATCGTCTACATCCGTCTTGTAAAAAAAACCTGTGTGAAATAAGTGTATATTAAAAACATCCTTTGAAGTCAATTTTAACTTCTTAAATTTGGTCCAAATATGGAGCACTGCATACTAGAAAGTTGATATATCGTAGGCTCAAATAGACTTTACCATTACCTTCATTAAGACTTAGCCAAAGCAAGTTAAACCAATCATAGATCCTAACCAATGCACAGCGTTGCTAGCCTGAAGGTGAGCTTTCATTCACTACTACGTGACTCCTTAGGAAAACCCTGAAGCTGGACCCATGTAGTAAATAATTTGCAGCATTGACTTCACTTTTTGCGTAGGTAACACTAGTAACAGTGCAAGGCACCTCTATGGAGTATTTAGTTACATAAAGCGGTCAGAAACATTCAACATGACTAATCAACATCAGAAGCAAAAATCAACAAGAGAAAGTATAACGAGAACATTTTTTTGTATACATATATAAAGGAAAGAAATGAGACCTACTAAACAGAAGTTCAGTTCTGGACTTCAAAGGTTAGGTAAATATGTAGAACAAAAAAGAAATAATTGTGCTTCATCTTCACCTTGTGCTTTCCAAAAACATGTCTCGAATTTAATATGTAGCACATAGGACATCATTGGGGCCTTTCAGCTTTCCCTTAGAATACACTAGAAGTAGAAGTAGGCCCTACCCCAAATATTTGTTTAAAAAAAACAGGAAAACCATTGGACAATGCCTTGCAAAGGTAATTTCATGCAAAGCAATAGACATTATTTTCGAATAAAAGAAACCCACTTGAGTATCATGAATTGTGATACTAAAAGTAGGGAGAAGCCATCTCCTGAGACAGGATGTGGAAAAAACATTGGTACCTAATACAAAAATTATAATCTGACCTAAGCATAATGGTACATCAATATTGCCATCATCTTAAATTTCCCTTTTAAATGCATTTTTGTACTTTTGAAGGAGTGTAAAATGCTTGTGACAATGTGATTTCTACATAAAGCAAACTTTTGGGTCTATTTAGCTGACGAAATGTATCAAAAGGGTCTTTTGACTACACAGCACCTGGTTTTACTTTACTTTCCAAAATGCTAAAACTGTCACAGATTTCTGCTACTCTACTGACAAAGACTATATTATAAAAAACACAGTAAAAAATCCGAATGGCCTGACTTTCATGGACAAAAATGAAGAACTGAGTGGAAACAATAACATATCACACTACAGCAGCAAAACAATCAATGTTTTGCATCTGAAATAGCAAACCAAACCCAGGAGAATACAACCAAAACTCACAATAAAAGAAAAACAACAACAACACATCATAAAATGAGATTTCTATTTAAAAAAACGTAAAATAGATCTATGTAGATAAAAGCTTCAATATTTTTCTTTCTTGATGGTTTCATCCAAATGATTCCTCACCCCTGAACTTAAAGAGTTAAGTTACATGTATAGTCAAGTAAAGTGTGTGAGTACAAAAAAGACCTGTTCACAACATTTAAACAGGAAAACATTACCAGGAGCACAAACATGGCACAAGCAGTAATTAATGCAGAGAATGTTTGAATGTAAAGGGGAACTATGATGGTGGATGATCATGTGACCACAGCGGAGTAAAAATGCAAGAAACGTTTTTTACATCAATCCCCCAACATTCAATACACACCCCAATAGCAAATCTAGATAATGAAGAGAAAAATGCAAACATGCATGCGTAAGGAAGACAGAATGTGGCTCAGAGATGAAAGATTGCTGTAGAAATAGATCAAGTTACAGTTATTAATCAACAACCAATTTGTGCAGTTCTAAACTAAATTCATTCTAAAGTGTACAAAAAAATGGACTTAGTTGACTCATACAATTTGCCACTTACTAAAATCTTGAACTATATTGTATCTATCTACTGACTGATCAATGCAAAAATAATGTTAAGGTCATAAGTACATTAAAAATATTGTAAACAAGAACCACAGAAATTTAATGCTACTTTACTGCAGAAAACAACAATGTGTACAATATTCCATCAACAGGTAACAGTAACTGATTCTTTAACACAGCAAAAATGCTGACCATAAGTAGAACAATCCAACATTGAAATTGTAGATGTCCACAGACACAAAAGGAAAGGAAATAAACAAACCCAAAGCCAATGGCATCCACACAATGTGCGAATTAATTTAAGAGGACCAATATAACCATTGAGACCTCTAATTTCAATACCAGCTGTACCATGTGTCATTAAAAAACAACCTCAAATTGTGTCAACAAGTTCAATAAGAGTGCTGTTGTGAGACTTCAGATTAACTTGATTTATTGATCTGGTAGATATGATGAGAAAAATGCAGACACTCTGGGCCCTATGAACAAAGAACCTGTAAATTTGCACAGGCAATGTCATTTTATCCAAGCAACCGTTTACCTGCAGTAGTACATTTCACATGATATCCTCATTTCGGTTTGATGGATTTTCAAAGGTTTTCATTCAAATTCTACTTCAACTCTGTGAGCATGAAAAGGATGTCTGAAACAAATTGAAAGCTAATGGCACATAAGAAAAAATGTATACCCAAATAGCCAATCTTTTCATTTGCAAAATGATGTGCATAAACAGAGAGAACAGTCCTCATTAAGTTAATTGTAAAGGACCTTAAGGACACTTTCTTTTAAATAGATTCACTAAATGAATTCCAGTTTGTCGTTTATATTTCCTTTTCTGCCTGTAAAATTAGTTGGAGAGAGTGTAATCCACCAGTATATTCTGCTCCGACAACACTTTAATTTGTAATGCACATAACGTGCCATGGCATCATCTCTATTACAAATTGCACTCTGAATTTCATTTTGTTGTATTTAATTTTTTTAAATGCAATTGACACAAACTTCTCTTCTACTTCATACTCAAATGCACATAGCCAAAGTGTGAGAGTGGACACAAATATATAATTCTACAAACAGATAGCAAAAGAACCCCACATTGAAATCTCTCTATACGGCCCCAGTTGCCTTTCATTTCCAATTTACAAGTCAATGTGACCAACAGTGCGATTCAAGAGCAGCTATCTATAGCAAATTCTTCCAAGGCAAGGCTGGAAAACTACAGATCTATAAAAACTTGTGCTCAGAATTTCAGGAAAATACTTTGGTTTCAGGAAATATATACATCATGTACATAGGAAGCAGGTCAAAGAGATACACCACCAAAACCAACAAAGCAGGCCAAAATAAATGAAAGATCAAATATGACACGCCACTCGTGTAGCCCATACCTGATAAAGCTAAGATATTAAGTTGATTTATTTGGAAAGCTATCAAAATCCATTCTCTCTCACAGATTAGCTGTGACAAGTATGGGAAAAGCACAAAAAAAGCAAAACTCACTTAAGTGCGCCATGCACTTCTAAATTTAACACAATTCATTTAGTCATTTGATGAACACACAAACAGCACCATATTGGCGTTAATCATAAAACATTCCATGGTATGCAGATTCATTTTTGTTAAGCATAAAGAACATTAAAAAACAAAATAATATTAAAAATAAAATATCCATAAAATGTATTAATCCTTTAAATAGCCTCTATTGGACAATTTTATTTTCTAACGAACAAGAAACTAGCAACATTCCAAAAATGTCAGACTGTTCTAATTTTGGCCAGGACACAGAGAACTTTATGCTTTTGATTAAATACAGAACATTACATTTGAGGTATTACGAAGGCAAGCTGGTGCACATGGGAAGCTTGAAAAGCTCAGGTTGACTTTTCTATCAGTTTGTTCATCGGTGTTAACAATTGCTAAGATCCTCATTTACTACCACAGGGCTGAAATCACTGCCAACCAGTGTACAGATCAAGTTATTTTTGCTTCCCCACAATCTCAGTCTCACAGATACTATGCTGAAGGCCATACAATTTTCTCTAACCGAAGGCCTAAATTTTGCAGACCCACAGAGTTCCCGCTTCAGATACAAGCTCCCTTCTTAAACTCAATGAATGAAAGAAATTTAAACAGTGTTTGAGACCTTGAGTGTATTTTACTATAAAAGCAGTTTATGTGATGAGAACTAAAAAGTACGAGGAACCACGAAATCTGAAAAAAAACAGTGCAAACAATAGCATAAAACCCTTAAAGGAAAAGACGAGATAAAATGCAATGCTATAGACAGAGATTAGTTATCTCTCAGCACG
Organism: Phyllaplysia taylori; assembly: GCA_032273245.1. Classification (NCBI taxonomy): domain Eukaryota; kingdom Metazoa; phylum Mollusca; class Gastropoda; order Aplysiida; family Aplysiidae; genus Phyllaplysia; species Phyllaplysia taylori. Next base: position 8,345 of record JAUKPP010243456.1, on the reverse strand, counting down.
ATAACAGCATTTTGATTTTGCTCTTAACTGACAGCCCGACACTCTGCAAGTGACGAAGATTAGATCTTAGAAGAGTTCACCTTGAGAGACTATTCGTGGTGGTTGCCATTCATGGCTTTGACCCCATTCTGGTGAACGTGGCCATTGGTCTCTGTCTTTGAAGGCAAGCCATTTTGTGGTTTCTTGCCATCAGTGGGTCGCTTCACTCGAGAGTAAGGTCCAATTTCAGGGTCAAAAATGAAATCCCAGATGACCTTCACCCATGAATTGTGACTGGGCAAGTCATCGTAGTATTCTGGTGCAATCTCACGAACCTAGGGGAATGAAGAAGAAAAAAAATATGTTTTTTTACAGCCACATATCAAAATAAAAACACAAATTCACCTACTGGGAATGTAACTTAGCATTCTGGAAACCTGCGATATGGTTTCAGTATACAAAACTCACAGCATGGCCGGTTGCATTGCTTCTTGAGGTTTTAATGCAGCACTTTGATGCTGCCTGGCCATATGAGTGCCCAAATAAAAATAATCATCAAAAGATGCAACATCCGACTATTCAGGACACTAAAAAACCACCAAGTTACGCCTCGAAACTCAGTTTTATAACACAATGTACTGTACTATACTTAGCATGCGAATGAAGCAAACTTTCAAGAACTGGATTCTCTACCAGTCACACATATTGCCATAATTTACCCAAACAGGATTTGTGGTGCAATGCTTAGGCTCTCCCTATCACACAGAGGACAGGAGTTCAACCTCCGACATTGGATAATTATCGCACTTCTACTGTGATCATGGATCCCTCTCAGACCAGCTTGGTCCTGATGGGCAGGGTCAAAGTAGCCTGCCCGTTAAATGACCTTATACTTTTAAGTGTTACAGGGGCGTAAAACAAAAACCCACACAACGGAGAGCCATGTAAGGCACTTTCTCTACACAATTCACATGAGACAATCACTTGAAAGTAAAGGAACTTTAAACAAAAATAAATCTATGTAAAAGATCAAAGTTTAGAAGCTTTAAAATCACAATATTTCTCCATTAAGGACACAACGTCGGGCCTGAGCTCGGATTCGAACCTGAAATCTTCTGATTACAAGCCTGGGAGCCTAACCATCAGAGAAGTGAGAAAAAAAGAAAAAAGTGACCGAGTTTCAATGTTTGTTAAAATGTCTTTTTCATCTCTGGAAGAAAAGGGGATGGGAAGAGAAAATGTATACACTGGTAACGATCTTTGAAAAAACAACTCAAGTGAATTCGAAATCAAAATCAACAAGTTGAGTCCCTTGTACAGTCCTATTTTCTATCCTAATAATTGTTACCAAAGTTATACGATACTTAGCTACAATAAGGTAGCTTAGCTACCCGTTTCAAGCGGTAAATTTCCTTCTCAACATTGAGTGCATCTCTTGAAACACAAAATTCACTCTCCTTCACGGTCTCTAAGAATACTCTAAGTTGCTAACCAAGGAACCTAAGTAAAAGTCATCTCCATACACACAAATTCTAAAAAATACCTTCTAGACTCTTACCTTGGGCAGTCTTGAGCCAGGAATACTGGGAAAGTCATGATGTTCATTGTGGTAGCCAACATTCCATGTCAGAAAGTTGAGAGGGCCGTAATAAGAGTATGTCTCAAAGCCTTTCACAAACATGTAGTGCTCCGAGATAAAGTGGCCAGCCATAGGGTGCAGACCTGTGGCCATGAAACTGCCCAGCACCAAATAAACCAGAGCTTTGATTCCCCAGTAATGCCACAAGCAATAGTTAAATGTGAGCTGAATGGCAATGTTTGAAGCTTCCAGCACACTAAGTGGCTTAGGGTTGATGAAGAATGGCCGAATACCATAGAACCATGGTTGCAGCAAGACCCAGACAAACTTGTACAGGGTGCGAGTGAACAGATAAGTTTCCATGCTGGATGGAATGTCTACATCTCTTTTCTCATCCCCTTGATAGCGATGGTGGTCCAAATGATACTTTTTGAATGATATTGACATTGGAATACCAATAGGGAGGTTTGCAAAGAATCCAAAAAGTCTGTTGGTGAGAGGCCTTCCATGTCCAAAAGCTAAATTGTGGGCAATCTCATGAATGGCCAAGGTGAGTGAATGATTGATGGTGCCACCAAAAATGTATGCAAATATCAGCGTGGTAGTCCAAGACTGATCTTTCATAGCAAAGCATACAAGCAACTGAAGAACGACCATGATGGTAACTATATACTTGAATCGTGGATCTGATCCCATCAGCTTTTTCAGTTCAGGGTATTTAGCTGTGAAAATAAGAAAGAGACACTACATTTAGTTCAAGCTGGAAAAATCTGATTCACAGCAGATACAAGCTTCAAAAAGAAAAGAGAAAGGGAGAGATAGAGAGAGAACCCTACTCACCTCTAGATGGTCATGTAAGATGCTAGCACAACCTACAGGCAGAGTAAATGATCATGCTAAAGAGGTGATGAGTATCTCTATTCTAGAATTAGGAACTTTTCTCGCAATCAATGGGAACTGAATGTGGCGCTTAACTTTTCTTTCATTATGTAAAATTACAAGTTCGGTTTACAGCTCTCTAAAACAACATTTGATGTTTACGACCCCAATACAATGCATGCAGTATAAACTTCTATACATGTATATATATAGAACTTTAAGCTCCAGACCAGAGGGGCCTTCTCCTAGACTCATGTTTTATTATGAATTTCCTGAGAGCAGCTGAGCACAGTGGTCTATATGCCTTTAAGAACCCATCTTATTTATCCGATTTGCCTAACAATCCTCAAATCGGAAAAAATAATTGTTACTTCCATGACCCATGTAAAGTAAATGTAATTATGTACCCCCTAAAAACCTGGTCCCCAAAGCCAAATATAGAGGGGGTGGCAGTGGCCCAGCAGTAGTGCGCCTGCCTTCGGATGGGAAGGTCAAGGGTTCGAATTCTGGGATTTTTTTCAGTTTTCATGGCTCGGACTCTCGCTCTATCGGAGATGGACATAAAATTCGGAGGCCACGCCTCATAAATATCCGTATAGAATTGCATGGGACATTAAACCAAAACAAACAGTATAATCCGATAACATAAACATGATTTAGGAAGTCGATTTGATGAAAAATAAAAATATATGGCCAAAGAAGAGGATAAAATAAGGGGATGGGGAGTGGGGGTAGGGAGGTGATGCTCATAGCATGAGACGCGTACATCTGTGAGGCAACGTACTGTGTGGGGTAAGATTATACTGTCACTATTGTGTACATGATCTACAAAAGCCTGGTGTGTCGATTAGGCTACTTGGCGGGTATGGTGACCAATGAAGAACTAATGTGTTGGCCGTGAGCAAGATATTTTTCCCCCATATCTGTGGGTTCCCCAGGTACCCATTTAAAGCATGTCAATAAAGCTGAGTGGGCGAGAAAAAAAAATCGATATATATACATGTATATATTAAGGAATCGTTAAATAGTAGAAAGACACTGAAGGAAAAATTTTGTGATTGGAAAAAATGTTTATATGTCAAAATGTCAATATTAAAAATATAAATGGATTATACTCTAGCTGCAAACCTGATTTTCTTGAGTAACCTACTTTTTTTTCCTCCCTTTTATTTTATTTCTTTTTTCACTCTACTCGTCGGAATTTCCATGACATGATCGCTAATTGGTATGGGTTACAGGGCAAAGGCAGCCAAGAGGAGTCTCTGAAAGTTCTAGAAAATCGAAAGCTTATCTCGGTGGAATCCAAGCAGATCAGGTCAGTGACATTGACAATGGGAAAGAAGGAAAAGTGTTAGATAAAGTGTAAGGATCAGATCTAGATCCTAAACTAAAATTGATCGGTTAGCCTCGTGTAGTGTAGAATAATATTATTATATAGATTGCCCCAGTTTTCGCCCACCTAAGAACGTGTAGGATTACACAGTTTAACACTAGATTCTTATTATTAGGCGGACGGGAAAGGGAGCTAGGCGAAAATTGCAGCACAAGATAAGTAGGCCTAACTACAACTACAAGTACACAAGTCCAAGTCAAGCTTCAGTCTAAAGTCACAACAAGTCACAAAACCAAGTATCCACTCCCCAAGTTCAGCTGAGTCCAGTCGTGTTGTCCAACAAGGAAACAGAAAGCTATGAATTATGAAACTGACACACTTCAGATTGACTAGCCTAACTGAAAGACTCTCACCTAACATCTCTTTTCGTCGAGAGGCGTGAGGCTCCTCTGTATAAGACCATTCGAAATCCGATCTTGTAATTGTAGCACCCATAATGGTAGGGAATGTAAAAGCTTGCAACAAAAGAAAAAAAAACGCGTTCACAGATCCTCAAAGGTGCTCCGTCGTTTACCGAAGCCGGTGCTGTCACTGACAATACGACAAGGAAGAGCACCAATTTTGTAGGAGAAGAGAGAGAGAGAGAGAAGCCCAGCCCAGCCCACATCCACTTCCTGAGTCAGATGTTGAGATTTTTTCAGAGTTATAAAATTACTGGTATCGATACTGTAAATGCAAGGGCAGCTCTATCCACTCAAAGCATAACAATGGTTTATAGAGCATATGAAAATAATCTTTGAAGCGAAAAAATATAAAAAGTTGCGCAGATGGGCTCTGTGGCTGGGTTTTTTTTCCAGAGAAAAGGCAACTTTTCATTTAAAAAAAGAACTGTAGTTGGTAATACGATTATACTAGTCGGCTACTAATGCATATTCATATAAGGGGCGTTCAGTAGTGACAAGAACCAAAATTTCCAAGACTTTATTTGTCTGTGTTATCAAATTTTATTCAATACGAATTTTAGATAAAAAAAATTGCAAAATACAAAGTTAAACAGAAATACTCAGAAATTACTTGAGGAGTAAAAGCAACTCGCAGACTAGTCTATTTTGTTTTCCATTCATTAGTTTGTCAGTTGTTTGCTCCTCACGAACGCTCCCCCATGACTACCGGTGCGTAGAGCGCTTCGAGGGCGAACGCGGCGGAGTGGGGAGTGGGGAGGTAATCGCGCACCTCCTGCTGTACACACAATAAACAAGACTCAAAATGGCGTCGGTTATAGGTTCAGAAGTGGAAATTCAGGAGGTTGAGGTTGAAGCTATTCCAGTGGAAATGCCCATTGAAACAGTTGAAACATCAGATGAAGTGTCAGTGCAACCTATGATAGCTTTACAGCCTTTACCAGAGACAGCTGGAGAGGAAATTGTGTTACAAACTCGTGAAGAAGTTGTTGGAGATCCAAATCTTGTGTACGCCGATACAATTCCTGTTCCAGCTCCAGAGATTGAAATTTCAACAGAAGAAGTAATTCCAATGAAAAAAGGAAAAGGTGGAAAGCGGAAAGGAAAATCAAGAAACGTTGTTCAGACAAGTAATCTTGGTGTCAGTGATTTAGGACTTGGAGATTCATCAGTGAAAAAATGGGAGCAGAAACAGGTTCAAATCAAGACGTTGGAGGGTGAATTTTCGGTGACGATGTGGGCTTCAGGTATGTGCATAGATCCAGTGATCGTTTTCCGTCTTATTATTTGAATTCCAAGGTTGATTAAAGCAGGGAATGAAATTTTAGTCATTTTTACGGGAAAATGGCCTATTTATTGGTGTGTTTACACCATGGCCATGGGCAGTGGACAGCTCTAAAAATCAAGTGAGGAAGTCGACCACTGTTACTGTTGTGGGGGCCGTATTTTCAGCTTTCTCTGCTTGGCTCAGGGTACAGGCTGGATCAGCAAACCTATTTCAGGTGTTATTTGGCCTGTTTCTGCCATTATTTCCACGTTAACACTCATTTTAGCGCCTTTGTTTTGAAACTAAGTCGGCCATTACGATTCCATGGGCGCCGCCATATTCTTGGCGAACATGGCGGAGGGGAAAATGAAGATGGCGACCGGCCGCCATGTTGGTATGTAGAAGTCCTGCTGTAGGACCGTGTCTCAATGGTTTTGGATCTTACGTATGCTAGTGATCGCCTTTGATAAAGCAGGTGAGAATACTAGCATGTTCCGTATGTTCTTAAGTACAAGACATGGATTGAAATGTTCCTAAAATGATTGTATGCATGTAGTTTGTTGAATATGACCTTGAGTAACCTTGAAGAGGCTGAACGACAAGTCCAAGCGGAAGTTGGGCATGCGTAAGATGCTATAAATAACATTGTTTCCAGACCAGAAACTTGGCTCATGCCCAGCAGACTGGTGGGTGGTAAATTGTAAACAGACGAGTCTAGTTTCGTTTTCAACAATCAAGATCGAAGTCGCACCCCCAATAACCGACCAAAGTAAAAAATCCGTTCCAGAGTTATTCCTAGATCTAGATTCTAGTCCTGATCTAGATTCTAGGTAAAAATTATCGGTAGAATCCAAACACATGTCATAGGCAGGGTCAGTACAACAAATAAATGGGAAAAGAAAAGGGTTGGGACTTTTTTGTTTTAGTTTTATATATATAGATTCTAGATCTAGATATCTAGATTAAGATAGTGTAGATCTAGATCTAGATCTAGTAGTGAGTAGAAGAGGAGGACTTGGTGGAATCTGAATAGACTAGGGCCGGATCCAAGCAGATCGGGTCAACGGGTACAAAAGTCTTGTTACAACTAACACTAACAGATAAGGAACTTAGGGTTTACGTCAGGGTTAGGGTAGAGTGAGGGTTAGTAAGGCACTGTAAGGTTAGGATTTAGAGTAAGGCCCGGCACTCTTCGGTTTTGGTGGTCCCGATTTTTGTTGACATCAGCGTAGACCCGGAAAGGTCAATAGGGGAAAGGTCAAAACAAAGAACCGCCCGATATGCCAGAACTGACAATGGAGCCTTCTTCGGACCAACAATGCACAAAAGAGGGGATATTTTGAGCGAGTATAGACCTACAAAATCTTTAGCATCTATGTATGCCTGTTATGTCAGGGGGACACCCCCTGAAACCCCCCGATTTTGTTCTATTTTTTAAAAAAAATGTAGATCTATACGCAATAATGCTTCATTTATAAGCCATAAATAGTTCAGTTACTGGCAAAACGCTTAGGGATAATTTCCGGGTTATTTCCCCGTCTCCGGTGTCAACAAAAGTCGGGACCACCAAAACCAAAGAGTGCCGTAAGGCCCTAATTCTAATCATAATCCTAAACACTAACACTTTTCCTTTTTTCTTACTGTCACTGACACGATCTGCTTGGATTTTAACCAAAGACAAAAAAGATCTAGATTAGGTGATCTTGTAGTTTCGTTCGTTAAAGTCAGGTCCGAGTATCGATATCGTCCGGGTATCGAAGAAGAGTGAACAAAGCATGAGACTGGAAGGAAACACAATATTTTTATGTTACAATTCAGAATTTCCATTTCAATCTAAGCCTTGTATAACAAGACTTAGACTGAAATAGTTCTGAATTGTAAATGAAAATGCTAGGATGAGTGTTTCCTCCTGGTCTCAATCTTAGCTCAATCTACTTCGATACCCCGGCGACATCGATACCCGAACTTTGACTTTAACGAACGAAACTACAACAAGATCACCATTTGTTGCACTCTCCTCAACAAGTCCTAAGAAGACTACTGTCTACTGTACTACTGGTAAAAAGGGGGAGGGGTCTTGGCGTTGGAAAGTTCCCGCTCACAAACAGAAACCCTTTAGAATTTATAAATTTCTTACCCATCCTTTCTTTTTGCTTTGTAGACATGACCATACGTTCCCCTTCCTACTTTGCAGCCTTCGTACTCGAACTCGTCTTCCACTCGGGCTCTCTCGGATGCAGTTTTGACCTTATACTCAAAGTCCATTGTGCTGCTGTTCAGATTGGATCATATAGATGTAACTTGTGCAATGGGTACCAAACAGGGTTGAGCGTCGGAGACTTGTAGAAACACAAAAAACGCCCAGTGTAAGTCTTCTAACTCCAACTCCATACAAGCTCTTTCTCATAACATCCCTCCTATTCGGCTCTTTCTTGTTTTCTTCCACTTTCTTTTGAAACTCTTCTTCGTGAAGTGTAAACTTTCGGCGGTAGTTTTCCGGTTTCGCACAAGTTGGCGTTTCTTTCTTTTCACTACTTTCATTCCTCAGTGGGGAGTGGTGAAGCAGCGGAGAATTATGTGGGCCTACCATGAAATTGGCAAGGAAAGATAAAGCATTGAGGAATTAAGGAAAGGAAGAAGAAAGATATTTGATGTGAGAGAAGGAAGAGCATGAAAGGGGCTAGAAAATGCAAGGAAAGAGAGACAGAAAGCGAGGAAGAAAGAATGAAAGTGATGAAATAATATTTTGGAGGTGGTATTTGTGTTTTTACGTGTGTGTGTGTGTGTCTGTGTGTGTGTGTGTGTGTGTGTGTGTGTGTGTGTGTGTGTGTGTGTGTGTGTGTGTGT
>JAUKPP010243445.1:0-13472 GCA_032273245.1 Phyllaplysia taylori | reverse complement strand
CCCCCCTTTACCCCTCTATGCAAACATTCATCTACGCATATTTTCACAGGATGTTATTTTCATCAATTTTTTTTAGAGCGTGTCTGTGTGCACATTAGTTTAAACTTAATTTTGAGGTGAGCCTTTAGTGACAGAAAAAATGTGGTTTAGAACCACTGGTCTGCAAACCAACGACGTGAAGAAAGAAACAACAACCACCTAATACGCCATGTAAGACTGGTACATTAAAGTAAAACGATCACATTTCATATTTCCTCTCTTTAATACCATATTCAAGCTTTGAGGTCTGTCTGCCCTTCACCAAGTTCAAGCTGAAGTCATCACAGTAGCAGTCAAGGCCCAGCGCCTAAAACTCAACTGGAAACTTGATGCATGTAAACTGAACTACGGTACTGTTGATTATTTCTTTGGTCACAATACCAGTTTTACATCCCTTGCAACACTGTAAAGTCATTTAAAAGACGGACTACTTAGAACCTGCCTGTCAGGGCCAACCTGGGTTGTGAGGAACAAATCCAAGCAGAAAAACGAGATCGTCCGCACTTGTGATCGAACTCGGCTCTTCCGCATGATAGGTAAACAACCTAACCATTACACCACAGGCGTCAAAACTACCGTCGAGGGCTCTAGCTTTGGTCTTATCCTCGTCAAATGCCCCTGACACACTATAATGATTTATGATGTAAATAAACTTCGATGATTGTTTAGGGAAGGAAGTGTTTTTCAGAAAGGACAATCGCAGACCAGTGAAAAGTAAACTAAGGAGCTGCACGCTCCAAATACAATGCAGACCCCCCCCCCCCCCAATCTGTCTTGAAGTCTGCGACTTATGCATTCTCTTTCTCCAGCAGCTACCAATCTAACCCATGTACAATGTTGCTAGTTTAATCAAGTATGCCCAGCTGCCATACACGCATCCAATGTGCCTACTGGATAAAACAATAGGTCACGCGAATCAGAGGGAACAAGCGTGGCTCCTTGTGGTATTACTGTCTTGATATCTGATCTGTTTGAACTACTTCCCACAGAAATCTGGCACGGCTAAATTTCTGCCATAAATAATACTCTTTGTGTTACGGTAATTTAAGGTTACAGAACTAGTAATGCTGAAACAAAATTTCTTATGAAGAGGGTCCCAACCTTATCCTAAACCTTAAGAAAACACTGAGAGGGCAGTAGCTATCAGATCCCCAAGCACTTTCCATTGTTATATGTGAAACAAAATGAGGACAGGTCCATTCACTTGTTGGAGCCGTAAAACCTCAAACATCATCTCAACTACCTTGAACGGTTTGAACGGTTGGGTTATGAAGTGATAAACAAAATCACAAAACCTTGAATTCATGCATGTAGTTGTAATGAACCCACACAACATTTGCAACACATATAGGATTCACAGAGCACAGACAATAAATTTATCTAGCATATTTCAGCTTTAGTTATTAATCACATTCCAAAGAGCATCTTCCCTGGCAAGAGAAAGGATTTCTTTTCTAGGAAATATCCCTGTTAGCACTTTATCAAACCAAAACCTTCAATCTCCCTTAGCTGTAAAATCGTAACACCGGTGGTTTTTAAACAGCAAAAAATATGCAGTGTTCAGACTTTTACTGCTTGTTTCCAGCTACTACTACTAAGTTCCCTTCATTTAACTAAGACAAAACTCAGTCAGTCTCTCTCCTCAAGCTTCTCATTGTTTTCCAGGAGATGATAAGATTTATTGCAATTATGGGGCATGTATGCTGCTAACAAGCAGGATCTACATACGCCTTTTCAGAATTTGTCAGAATCTTGACGAAAAGTATAATCAAGAGTTGCCAACCCTCAAATTGAAATTTTTGTGAGATTTCAAATTATTTTTTAGTAAGATTCTTATTCTTACAGTGACACAAAAAAAAATGTTGCAGAAACAATTTTTGTTAATGTTTTGCCAAATTCGAATTAGAGTTCCTTGTGACTCCTGGACAAAACTGAATGAAGTGTAAAACATAAGTGATCTCAAGAACTTTGGCGTGTTTACTTAAAATGCACCATAAAAATCCTTCTTCAGAGAAAAAAAATCATTGTAATGTGAGTGACCTCGGCCTTGTTAGTATTCTAGGATTTAAAAATCATGAGAATTCAAAATTTTTTGTGAGACGTGAGACTCACAAAAAAAACTTTAGGGTTGGCAACTCTGTATAATATTATGATGCTAAACAGAATATCCACTACCAACAATCAAAGCATCTACCTCTAACTCATAGCTACTTGAAGTAATTTCTATTCACCTCCTAAAGAAACAAGTACACTATAGCAGCTCATTCGGGGAATGGCATGCTGTTCGAGCAATCTCTAAATTCAAGCACGGCGGGTTCGAGTAATCTGTGCTCAACTGTATGACCATTGCTATGCATTCCCACATAAACAAAGCAGAAACATTTCACAAAATTCAACATCAAGTGCTGACAGAAAACCTAAAAAAATCCCAAGACGAAAGCAAAGTGATCCTGACATTAAGACATAGCCTATGATGGCAAGTTCTCGTCATGGAGTGCTGAAGAAACTCACAAGTTCTCACTCACCTTCATGATAACTATGTACGTTCACGTAACTAATTACATCATATTCTAGAATGTCAAAGTGGAGCTCTATATCCTAGGTAGAAAACTAGTTTATGGCTGAGAATGGTCAGTAACAAAACAGGCGTAAAAACAAGGTGTAAAATAGCAATGTGGCTATTCTGGGCTGGTTCGCAGCCCTAATCTGTCACAATGTTTCACATTTTTTAACCGAAGAAAAGAAAAATTAGAGCACAAGCTCATATTACATTAAAAAAGAACAACATGGGAATATGGTGGTAGGGGTAGTTATATAACTGACATGAAGACAAATATATACGAGCGTGAACCACAAGGTTAAAGATTTGAAAGCTTACGTCCCTTAGAATTCATGAGATGTTTCAAAAGACATACTAATTTATTTTATTGAACAGCTTCAATCGTTGCATTGCACTGTTTAATTATAGACAATGCTTCTGCCTATTGAATAGAATTTCAAGGTAATGTTGTTTGCCGGTTTTTTTCTCATAAAATTACATGTATTAAAAATGCAAAATAAAAAAAGTTGGAAGCTGCGTTTTGCTGAAGGGGCAGCAAGGACGTTTGACAGAAAAAATACTATGAATTGTTCCAGTGGATCAGTATCAAATCCCTAAATATTTTCTACTTCAAATTCAAACTCAACAAAAGCACGTAAATGGAAACTGAAGCATACAAAATAGGCAAAGTTTGAAGACAAATGTGTGAAGAGATGTTATGGTTGTAAACCTTCAAGTTGTTAGAACATTCAATTGATTTACTTTGGTTTGTTTACTAGTTTTACGCCCCTTGCAACACTTTAAGGCAGTTTTAAAAAAGGGCTTCTTCGACCCTGCATACATGGACCATTCCAGGCTGAGAGGGACAAATCCCAGCAGAAAAATGAGATCTGCATATGGAATCAAACTCGTGCCTTTCAAATGATAGGTGAAGAGCCTAACCACGACACCACAGATGAAAGTCAATGCATTTGTCCAGTGAGTCAACAGAGTCCAGCCACTAACTTGGTGCTATGTTGCCCATGACTCAATCCTTCTCTCTGCTATACTAGAGCACAATACAATGAGCTGTGTTCATCTGTAATTGTGCACTCCACAAAACCAGAAATGTCACAGTTTCAGAAAGTCATATTACGTTCAATAACAGAAAATAAGATACATGTAATATCTTTGCTGCTTGAACAAACTCAAAGGTTTCTACCATGAAGAAGGAGAAAGCCATTTAATATCTCATCACATAGCCCATCGTAAATAAATTCGGAACATTTCTTGAAATTCGGAGCACATTTACTTCATCTACATAGTCAGCCCTTCCCAAAATCAATTTTTTTTCCTGCAATGAATTAATTCTGGCCTTATCATGCACGGCATGCTTCCCTATGAAATCGATGCACTGACCTACACTTTGAAAATACAGCCGAGCCTACCACACTGTTCAGCTTCAGGAAATAAAGTCAGAGATTTTAAACTTCAAGATGAGTACCTCGCTATTCAGTTGCCTGAGCTATAAAAACTCAAGGACGTGGGACACTCCAGTGATGTCACAAATCTACATCATGTTTCCTTGGGTTATTAAAAATGCTGATCATCACTGATCATTGATGGGTTGACAACGTGGGTAATGCAACTGATATGAAATGGACTTAACTGTAGAAATGGGTAACCAAATGAATGAGTGATGTGTATCACTGAGAAAATGGATAGACTGTGTTTGACAGTGACAACATTCATGAAAAGGAGGGAAAATAAAACTTCTATCTACAGTCACAAGACAAGACAACAAGCTGGACAAAAACTTCCTTCAATTGACCACACACAAAGCTCGAGATATGGGATGAAAATACGGTACAGCTAAACTTGTGCACTGGTTACACAAGACGTGAAGTCGTTAAGTTTGACTGTGAGGGAAAAGCCATGCAAATGAGACCGAAATGAAACACAAACTGGAAAGCCAAGACTTGGAACAAATAGAAAGTAAGAATATAACTGATAGAGAAAAGTTTAATGGAAAGGAGCCAATACTAGGTGGACAATCAAAGCATTCTCTTTCACAATATGAAATTGTTTACTTCCTTGCGGCCTTGACGAGGACATTATTCTTGCGCTTTAATCTAAATTCTAATACAGTTTATCCAGTTATTGTCAATTTGAGACTAACAAAAACGTTATCCAAACTCCTACTTAAAAAAGCAAAAGAAGAAAAGAGGAAACTAACCTGTATTTTCTAAACAGATTTCTATGAAAAACAGTAAAGATAATTAGCTGAGCAAGGGAATAAAAGATTCAAACATTCTCCGAGTACACATGAAGAAGGTTTAAGAACATAAGAGATTGATTCAAGTATTGGCAGGAAAATTAAATTAAATTTCAATCAAGGCCAAAAAAGGCTAAAGCAAAAGACCACGTGCTACGTTGTCATTGATATTCTGATTACTTCTTCAACTCCTGACAAAAATGGTCATAATCATAGACTTGATAAAAGGACATGGTACTATTTGGACTCTTCTCCACACATAAAATACACATTCCATGAGAGTAAATCGTCTCTTACAAACAAAACCAACACAAAATACAGCAGTGTAATTTCAAATCCCTCTATTTCCTTTCATTTCTGTAAGAATCAAATCTCCTTTTAAACCTCAGGACAACTGCCACTTCAGCAAATAAATTTTCCCCTATTCTTTCAAAATTTTAGCTCTCTCTTGTTCATCTGTTATACATTTTTTAACTCAGAATAGAAATCCTAGCTAAAAAAACAAAAACAACAACTTCGGGCCAATAAAATCCCAACCAACAGTTTTCACCCCCTTTTCCCCAGTCAGAAACATGGAAAACAAGGTATTTTTGGTCTGGAGTTTTGTAAGATTTAGCCTATGGAGATTTCTAATTACTATCTAAGTTAAGTGCAAGGAGTACCGGTACACTAAACATCCAGGTTGCTCCAGTTTTCACATACGTAAGACAGCACAAGAAAACCTGGTATAACACAAAGTGGCCATCAGGCTTACAAGAACAGAGACTTGTGAAAATAAGGAGCACAGGTCACACAGATCCTTAAATCCAATTGAAATTGAGTAGATTTGACATCTGTACTGGTACACATGAAGAAACAATGAAAACAGCACAAACTAATGGAATTTCATGGCAGAAATGTGTTTCCTTGGATGAAACATTCATTTCTTCAGTAGCCGAAGTCTCAACTTAGAAATCAGAACATAAAGTATTTATGATTTACAGTTCAAATATGATATTTTCATAGTAGCAAGGATGTGTTTGTCTGAACAATATTTATAGATTTCATCATCCTTTGTATGGATATTGCTGCTATGAGTCAAGTCTCAATTGGGACAGGGACTGAGGCATTCAAGGGTTTCCTGACAAGACGCTACAAAAGTCTGGATACTAAATGTAGAGTTTATGCCCTTGATCAACTGATAACTGAGGCAAGAATATAATACCCAAAATTCAATCACCAAAATACATTACAATCTGTGATAGAATATTCATCATCATTTTCTTTTTTTTTTTTACATTTATTCATTGTACACTAAGGAAAACACCTATATCCCTGCTTGACCAAAATAGACATACAGAGTTTTGTCAGGAAAGCCTTCATCTAGACTCATGTTCCTAAATCAGCAAAGGTATTCATCAACATGGAGGTCATACTAAAAATAGAGTGATTACATGGTGCAAAGGCATGCTACGTATAAGCCATCCTGATTTGAGGCAAATCTCAATATGACCTATGGTTGGGACAAAACCAGCCGAGTTCCTCGCTGTGTTGCATTTATTGCTAACCCCTATAGGCCTATGCATTATATGCCACTTGTTGACAGCCTCTTTGGACCGCTCTAGTGTGCACCCTCAGTGGGGGCCATACTATACAGGATTGAAAAGTATCCCCATGCATAGGTAATCACTTTATTTTTCATTAGGCCTATTACCTCTATGTTCACACACCACACAAACACAAGGAAAAAGGTTTTCCTTCCCCACACAACACTGCTTCAAGATGTTAACAAGGGGGAATTAGACTTTTCCTGGATAACAAACTTCCTGTAAATTAAACCAAACACAACATATATATATATCCACTGACTGAAAATGTTGGCACACAACTTCAAATTATGCCTGATGGAACCATATTCACATTTCAAAAAGATCAATGTAAGAGCTTTCATTTTCATTTATTGATGGCTTTCTTTCTTCCTACATGAATATCTTAAATCAGGTAAATGTAATACTGGCTTTGGTTTTGCCACTTGAATTGCTGAGCAGAAAAAACAGTGTGATCTTTGCAGACAAGTCACGTAGCAGTCACACTATTTCACAACAGAGTTCTTGAAAAATTGTTCAACAGAGTTGCCAACCCAAAAGTAAATTTTTGTGAGAATTCATATAGGTCTACCTTTTAGTGAGATTCTACTCTTTTCAGTGAGATATGAATTTATGCACAAAGAAACAATTTATTGTCATGTTTCGTCATCTGCTGTCGGTTTGAAATTCAAAATAATTACAAAAGTTTCGCAACGATACACTACATAAAATTGATGCCAAGCAATTCATCTCCCGGGCAATTTCCCATAAAGATACGCCTTTTCAGAGTTCAAAAGCAATGACCTCCACAATCCTGTGCCAATAAAAAGTTTATCCAGGTCTTGATTTTACCAGCACAACTGATCTAGATCTAGATCTAGTAAAAAAAAGAATCATGAGAATCTAACATTTTTAGCCAAGGCTGGAGATTGTTATCGAATTCATGAGACTCACGACAAAATCGTCAGGGTTGGCAACTCTGGTTCAAGTCCTGCTAAACATAAGCAGTAGCAAGAATGAAAGTGGGACCCCATGAAGATAAAGGGAACAAAACCACAAAAGTTTTTTTTTGCTTTGCAGAGGACGCAGACAAATGTGCTATGAATGGCAATAAAGTTGAAAGGGGTGCCTTGGTGCTACACGTAGAAGCAATTCAAATTGGTGATGTTACTGATCACGTGGTAATGGAACCTATCACTTGACAAAGCGTTCTGCGTTTTCTGACAAGACAGCATTATCACCAGCACAATCTAAAATCATAAAGTACAAACATGGAATCAAGCGGCGGAAACCACAGGGTGTTATGATGAGCAAGACGACCATAAACAAAGTGATGCCCTTTTGAATTACAAGCATGTCAGACAACATTTACACTCAAAACAGAAGAGGGACCACAACGACACAAACAACAACAAAAAAAGAGAACAGATATCAAATGTTATTACATCATTCAAACGATGATTTAAAAAAAAGAGGACACATCAAAGATTCCATGATCAGAATTGTCTGAGTAAACACATGTTGTCACACACTTGGGTCATTCACTGAAAAATGTTAATCCAACTACAGCATCCGAAATTAAGTTTTGCTGATTGTTTATCTATTTCAGCTCGTAGCATTCTTCTATTTCATGATTTAACAGTGCTATTCACACAAATGTGCCTCGCATGTATGTGGCAGAAAGCTAAAACTCTCTGTGTACACAGTCTCACTTAATGTACCCTACCGCCCACCGACAAATCTTACAGATCAGCTACTGTTGATGAAATAACCTTGTGGAAGACAAAATTCCTCAAAGTTATCCTGCAAATACGCAGTCAGGGCCAAAATGTGTGAAATTGCTTGACCATATGCACTGAAATTACTGAAAATGAACTACTCATGCAAAAAGCACAGCATCAGGATTATGTTTCAGGGCCCTTATCAAGTTCAATTGAAAAAAAATAGGATTCCTATGCCTTTGCTTGAAACATTCTAGCCGGCATCTAAATGTTACACTATAATTAATCTGGAATGACCTATTTAAAGAATGTGTTTTTAAGTTTCAAGCTCTTGCAACATCCACCAGTCTGAATTGTAGTGTTGACAAAGTCTTGTCTTGAGCTAGCAACTGCTGTTCCAAAGGGAATGTAAAAGCCCCACAAGCTGCAAGAGAGACAGCTATCCACTCAATATAACAATACAGCCTTAAAACAGAGTATACTGACTGTATAATTTTATACCACGAGCATATTGCCAGTGGAGTAATGAAACCTCGCAACCACAAATAAATTTTTTTTACATTAAAGACAAAATAAAATGATTTTCTCGCCAAAAACAAAATTTTCCTTATATCAAAGTTAATACAGATAAATGAGTTTATCATTTATTATCAAATTAGCCAAATGTGAAGAGGAACTGGGAAAAGGAATAAACTAATAAAGTGAAAAGAATGTTGTCCTAAAAATTATGGGTTGTCAGGTTTTCTCATTTCTCATTGGCAATATCAAGTATCTCTTGTTTAGCTCATTAAGTTATATTTGATGAGGTGGGTGCAAGGTAAGACAAAATTGATCATGGAAGTCTTCAGTGGTCCATACATGGGCAGGTCTCTTCTCCCATGCTTTCACCAAACAGAAATGAGATGATGGTGGCGAGCTATCCCTAGATTTGTGCAGACTGACTAGCCGAGAGCCACTCTTGATGTCGGGCCTATCGGGCAGGCCCAGAGTGTGTTTGCCCTCGGCAGCCGGCAGCTTTGACCTTGGAGCTCGAGGTCAATCCCTGTGTCGTACAGGGAGAAGTGGCTATGCCAACATTTCATCTTCTCTTTCAACAGTAGCATAATTGTATTATATTCATCCGAGTGTCGAGTACAGGTCTGGGGGAGAGTTTCCTCCGCGGAGCTTCGTCGTCGACCCATTTTCTAAATCTCCATAGCCCCCTCGGCCCCCGACCCTGAATCTCTGGTCGTCAATCATACTGCAAATCTTTGGCGGAAATCGTCAACCCTCTCTCCCATCCACACTGACCAAATATGTCAGAGGTGCGGTGAGGGATGTTGCCAAGGTAACTCTACACGAACGAACAGGTCGAGGGACAGTAGGTGGGGTGGGGGCTGGAGGCAGGAGAAATATTCGTCAAGACGCTCTTTGCTTTTCAGCTCCCCGCTTTCCTAATTTTGCACGAGGGGCACTGGGGACATGGGTATTGAGGGGTGGAGAGGTGGCAGTCAGTGGCTGGCTGGCCCACCATATCCCCTCCTCCTCCTCCTTCCCTCCACTTCGCCTCGTCTTAGATAGGATCCACTCTGCCGGTGAGGGCAGGTTCAGGGAGACAACTACTTCATACCCACGGCGTCCAGCCTTCATACAGCACAGCTAGGTTGTCCGGGTTCTTCGCCTCCTTGATGATCATGTCAACCTGGAATTATGTACGTTTGTTTAGTTCTACAAAACTATTGATGGTGCAAGGTCAAATCAGTGCCAAGAACTAGATTACAACAATAGAAACCTAAAGAAAAAAGTAGAAGGAGCAGACCACACCCGTTCACCTGCCTCACCACCCATACTTGGAAACGGAAAATAGTGGAGGAAAGGTAATACAAATTTCAGAGCAATAAGCACAGTGGTACTCAGTATTGTAAACTGAGACAAACATAATATATGAAGGGAAACAGGGACATCACATAATTATGTGACAGTGGTGTTCTAACTACACCTTGGTCTTTTTACTCATTACAGATCTCATTACTGAGAAATGAAATATTTTCCAATCAAGAGTTTTCCTATTTCCTAAAAAAAGTGTCAATAGTCAATACATACTAGAGATTGTATGAAAATCTGTTGAATAAAATTCATGTTAAAAAATGTGTTGAAATAACCAAGAGTTTAAAACTTGCCCCCAAAATCGCTGAAATTTTACTGCAAATGCAAAGAGATTTAATATGAAGTTTCTGACTATTTCATTGCCACACAAGTCTTGAAATAATACCAGTACGGCATTGCAGCTGACCCTCACCTGTTCTGCAACACTCATCCTCTTGTTTGGGTCTGGATCCCGGCCCTCCAGCTTCATCTTGACTCTCCGCCACACACTGACGGCGTAAGAGTTGCGTTCTTGGAGAGCTGAACACACAAGACAAAGTAAATGTAATCAAATCAATGTAATATGTTTCTTTCAAAGAGTTTATTCAAATGCTTTTTCACTCAGTGAATTTCTAGCCAAAACAAATCAACACGGTGAAATTATTTTGTACCATGAAATTGAATTAAAATGTGTGCTTCACCCTTATACCAGCCAAAGCTTTCCAAGGTGAACAATACGATTTTTTAAAAACACTGCAGTACAAGTTAATGGTAGCTTTCCTGTCAATACTTTACTTTTCCGATCCAGCGGTCATTTGGGCTCTTGCCCTTCGACTTGTACTGTCAATAAAAACACAAATTCATTTGTTGAAAAGGAAGCAAAAAACCACAACAAAAATGGTCAAAAGTAGTTTCTTGAGCTGGGCTTTCCTTGAAACATGTTTCGCACGCCTTGGCAATGTTTACTCATTATGAAGCAAATGACAAATACCAACAATAAAGTGAATTGTAACAGGAAAATAGGAAGGTTTTCCAGTCCAACAAGCACTGAAATTGAAGTAAAATGGAACTGTGTAAATCAATCTTAATTACCTTTGCCAGTTTTTGGATCACGGACCAGTTTCTCTTTCTCCTTTTTACCTGTGGAGACAATTTACAAGATGAGTTATTCAGAATCACAACACACAGAATACATTGGTCTTTGAAACGTTTTGAAAGTCATATCAAATAACATCACATTCTTGTTTTCTGTTCAGCTAGAACTTGTCAGTTTGCATGGTAAACAATGTAGGTTATAATTAATGCCATTATGATGAGGGAGTTTCTTCAGTAACGAGGTAAGGTTCAATCCTGCATAAGTAATAGCGTAGTCATCTGATTGCTTTTCAAGTACAGTAACACAATCATCTTTACAAGACAAATGTCCTTGGAAATATTCTACTGTATCTTTGCCTCTATCTCTATCATCTTTCTAGATGGTTCTAGTTGGTTGTTGTCTTATTTACATTTTCATGGGCCTGAGGAAGACAGGGGTCCTGTCGATAATTTGCCCACCCCCACATCTGTCATTTTTACATTCATCATTAAAATTATGATATACGGTTTGTTGAGGTTGTGGTGTGTGATTTTTTTCTCTACATATCATCTTCCTACGCACAGGCAACATGTATTTGATGGAGCATGTGATCTGCTTGCCTTGATGTCTACTTGTATCTTTGCCTCTATCTCTATCATCTTCCCACGCACAGGCAACATGTATTTGATGGAGCATGTGATCTGCTTGCCTTGATGTCTACTTCTACTCACCCTGAGGCTTGGAGCTGGCTGTGCTGGTGACCAGTGTCGGGGATTCTCTGTCCCGTGCCTGGGGCGTGGCTCTCCTGCCTTCTCCTCCCAACTCTCCTTCTTCTGCTACCTTGCTCAGAATGGATGGCGCAAATTCTGTCAGGCTGTCATAGACTCTGTAATGGGCACATGGAGTTAAGATTAAATAATGGAATACAGGGGGTTGGGGGGAGAGGAGGAGTAGGCAGAAATGAGTGCACATGTCCAAAAGATGCAATTCTATCAGACACAAGAAGTAGCTTATTCACATAACAGTTGATGGCATTTGCTATTCTACTCAAAGATTTAATTTTCATTTGTCAATCTTCCTTCTTTTTTCCTTGTTTAGGACTTAATGTATTGTATGCAAGTAACTGCAATAATTTTGTTGGGCCCCGCACAAACATAATGTCAATCTCTCGTCTATACATGGGATCAAACTCAGGTCTTCCGCATGATAGGTGAAGAGCCTAACCATTTCACCACAGACGCCAGTGCATAAACTGAAGTTAGAACAAAACAATATTGAGGTGACAACACCAAGCTACTCACACATCCAGTTGCTGGCCGACAGCCTCCAGGTCTGTAATGCTCTGTGCCATGTCGTCCCGAGTGATTGCCTCTCCCACCACCGCCTTCAGAGTGGCTGTGATGCGCTCAGAGAAAGTCTTGTAGTCGCTCAGGTAGGCACGGATGCTGCCCGGCTGGACCTCCTCTCCCTGGTCCTGCTCCTCCAGCTGTGAGTGGAAGAATTGATGGTAATGTTTTTGTCATATCAATGCAAATTGTATCAGTAATATCTCCAGTGATGGGACAGCTCGCCACAGATGACAATTTGTCTGAATTCTTGCTTGAAGGGAAAGGGGGGTGGAGCGCTTTTTGGGCATTTTAGAAAAACAATTTTTCTGGTTGTAAAGCCTTAGTGCCGGGGGGTTATCAATTTTGTCCTATTCCATCAGTTTTGATAGGACTTCATATCTTACCCTATTTAAAGTTTATATAACATTTTCTATAAATCAGGAAACAAATCAAAACTCCCACCCCCCAAAAAAACAACCAAACAATACCTTTTTAATGTTGAGTTGAGTTAATTATAACAAAACACATAATTTTTACAGTAGACTGAAATACTACTGGCAGCAGCACATAATTCATCTGACTGCTGGGTTAGTTTATGCAGGTGTCTTATTCCCTGCTTAAATTGTGATGGTCACCCTCTCAGGTTTTGATAAAACTTTGGCATTTTCTGAAATCCCAACAATGACATCAACTAAACTGCTTTTTGCCTTGAAGCGAATAAAAATGTAGGTTAACATAATTGAAAGCTACTATTACAATGCACAAAATACCGCATGGAATTCATACAAACTGCCCACAGATATAGCATAATGCTGAAACACTAAAGAAGAGAAAAAGAAAAAGCAGATAATTACCTTTGCCAGAGTCTTGAGAATGGACCTGATGTCTGACATGAGCTTGTGGTGGGTGGTCAGGTGACCCTTGATGGCCAACACACCCTCTTTGATGTCTCTCTGGAATAGAAAGAGATACAGCCATTGTTTAGAACCATCCACAATCATTTAGTTCCATGTTTATAGTCTTTTGCTGTATACAGTAGAGCGCCGTTAATCCGACACAGTCCGTCCCCGGCAAAAGTGTCGGATTATCGAGTTTGTCGGATTATC
>JAUKPP010243434.1:0-10000 GCA_032273245.1 Phyllaplysia taylori | reverse complement strand
TAACCCTGCCTGTCAGGTCCAACACGGGAAAAAATCCCAGCAGAAAAAATCCAGATTGTCCGCGCTCGGGATCGAACCCGGGTTTTTCCGATTGACAGGCGAAGAGCTTAAGCAGTACTACACCACAGCGCGTGTTTCTGTTTGCTTTGGGTTCTTGTTTTGTTGTTGTTTGTTATTGTTGGTATTGTTATTTTGGAGAGGACTGTTATTGTTGGCATTGATATTGTTATTTTGGAGGGGGCGATTTATTTGCTTTTCCTCTTTCTGTCTTTTTGTCTCTTTGCCGTTTTAATGTTCACTTCTATCTTGTTACACTTGAAACCTTTTGTTTCTCTTTCAATTAACTTTTTGGGTCAAATTTTTTTTTCCTTCTTTTGGCTCGTGTGCCTTGCCTGAGTATGGATCATAATTTATCGATTTGTCTGTCGACCCAGCTATGTGCTCAGACAGACTTTGTGCTCGCTAGCAGTATTGAGTCGCTTTCAACCACAGGGTTCTTTCTTTCTCTTTCTTTGTCTTGCTCGTTTTTTATTCGGGTTTTTTTGTGGGTTTTTTTGTTGTTGTTGTTTTTGTGGTTGTTGCTTGTTTGTTGTTGTTTTTTTAGGGAGGGGGGGGGGGGGGTTGCTTGTGCTTTTGTATTGACCCATACAGGATTCATTTATCATCATCACAGAATCCTCTTTAACATACAATGGAACAGTTGTGTCAAGGTTGTTGTTTTCTTTGTCTCCAGCGGTTGCCAATGTATTGCATAACACTGGTCCTGTTTTGTTACAGTTCCCCCTCCACACACACACACACACACTCACACACCACACACACACATACACCCCTCCCCTCCCCTCTTCAGCATCCCGTCACCATTTCCGTTAATATGGTGCTGTGTCTGGTTTGGTTTTAGTTTAACGCCCCATGCAACACTGTAACGTCATTTACGAGTCGCGACCTTCAAATTTTACGTCCATCTCCAACAGGACGGGTTCGGAGCCATGAAAACTACAAACAAAACCCGATTAACCTGGGGCTTCCTCATCTGTGTGCGGGCGCATTATCCCTCGACCATCGACATTTTGTGTCTGGTTTGGTTACCAGTTTTACGTCCCCTGCGACACTGTAAGGACATTTAAGAGACAGGCTACTTCGACCCTACCTGTCAGGGCCAACCCGGGCTGAGAGGGAAAAAAATCCCAGCAGAAAAAACCCAGATCATCCGCGATTGGGGATCGACCCGGGGTCTTCCGCGTGCAAGGCAAAGAGCCTAACCGTTACACCACAGCGCCGTTGTGTCTGGGCTTCATCCGTTTGTTTGTGTGGGGTTTTCTTATCATTAATTCCTTTCTTTTTCTATGTAGGCTACCCCTAAGTCACTATACCCCCCCCCCTCTCTCTCTCTCTCTCTCTCTCTCTCTCTCTTGCCCAGCTCCTTCTCACTCTCTGTCCCTGTCTGTCACTCTATTCCTTTCTTTTTCTCCTTCTCGCTCTGTATATCTCTCCTTGTCTCTCTCTTCCTTCTTCCACTTCTTCTTGCTCTTTCTTTCTCCCTTCCTCTCTGTCTCTCTCTCTCTCTCTCTCTTTCGCTTCCTTTCTTTCTCTCCTCCTTCTTCCACCCCATCTTGCTCTTTCTTTCTCCCTTCCTCACTCTCTCTTTCGCTTCCTTTCTTTCTCTCCTCCTTCTGCCACCCCATCTTGCTCTTTCTTTCTCCCTTCCTCACTCTCTCTTTCGCTTCCTTTCTTTCTCTCCTCCTTCTTCCACCCCATCTTGCTCTTTCTTTCTCCCTTCCTCACTCTCTCTCTCTTCCGCTTCCTTTCTTTCTCTCTTCCTCCCCTACCTCCCATCTGTCACACCTATCCCATTATCCCCGGAAGATCTACAAAGAAGCAGACAGTTACCTGTGTGACTGGTGACAGACCGTCTCCCGTAATTCTCCGGTAACCATCAAATCAGGCACAGCACTCCCCAGCCCCCCCCCCCCCCTCCCCAGGAGGTAACGGGTTCTTTCTCCCTGCTGTCCCCGCACGCGACACCACTCCCGTGGCCCACGCACAAAGACGTCCTGCCCGATACTCGATCCACTGACCTGACCAGTGGCTAGTTTAGTAGAGTTACGTAGATCTATAGCAGCATTGACTCACAGGTCTGACGACTACCCTGGAACTACAGGTCAGGGCATTCCGAATACGGTGTGCAATGTAGCACCAAGGTTTTTCAGTGATACAAAATGATTATAGTAGTAGAACCTTGGCCCACTTCAAACTTGAAACTTAACAAAGACGTTTTTAAGTAGAATTACGAGTCATTCTTTATCCCGCTCCCGAGATTTTCTTATCCACGTGCGATTCTTTGCTCAGTCCAAGCTAGAACCACGCTGACCTGTTACGTTGACCATGACGTCAGCAATAGAGTTGACGTCTCGGCCAGCACTGTCCGGTGGTGGTCATGGGCCCCTGGGTCGTGGGGCGAGTGCTGTAATGTCCCATCCGGTCAGGCCGTGAGGTAACTGGTCAAGCTTACTACTACAGTACAGGTGTGATTGTGTCTTCAGGGTCGGATCGATTATCGAATCGTGATTGGTGTAGGGAGAGATACGTAATACATTCGGAGAGAAGGAGTATGTATAAGCTCTTTGTTACATTTATGTAATGATTGTGCGGGGGTCTTTTGACGTAAGATGTCAGTGAAGAGAGAGAGAGAGAGAGAGAGAGAGAGAGAGAGAGAGAGAGAGAGAGAGAAATAGAATATGAATGGGGAAATACTATAGATTATGAATACCCCTGCATGCAGGCAAGCGAGAAGACGGACAGGCGTACAGAGATAGACACGAAAGCCCTAAGCATGATTCTACAGTCACTTTTTATTCGCAAAATTTGCATATATGTGTGTCTGTGTGTGTGTGTGTGTGTGTGTGTGTGTGTGTGTGTGTGTGTGTGTGTGTGTGTGAGAGAGAGAGAGAGAGAGAGAGAGAGAGAGAGTATTTGTGCGTGCGTGTTTGTGTGTATGACTGTGGATAAATAGCTAGAAAGAGAGACCGAAAGACGAGAAGACTAAGAGCCAGTCACGACAACTTGCTTGTTTGATTGTTTTTGCTGAGTTTTACTGCACTCCCGACTCTGTAAGATCATTTCAGCATCATAAAATTGATATGGACAATAAAGGAGAAGGAACGTAGCCAAACAGAACACCCACCAGCCAGCTACCAGTTAAGCTTGCGAGAGAGATAGATAGATAGAGAGAGAGAGAGAGAGAGAGAGAGAGAGAGAGAATGTAAACTGCCCCCCCCCCCCTTCCAAGCCTCACACTCGCTGACATGCGTCCATATTTGATGAACATACAACAACATCAATACTAACAACAGCATAACGAGCTGTAACAAAATAGAAACAACAAAAAGAAAAAAAGAAACCAGCAGACGCAACAGATTGTAAAACTCATTAGAGAGGGAGAGAGAGAGAGAGGGGGGGGGGTCATTATACCACCCTGTCCATTTGTATGGCTTTTGTTAAAGATTAATGTAAAGCGCTTAGAGCTGTGTACTCACGGGAGTGGGCGTTGTAAAAATTATCTACATTATTGTTATTATTATTAGACTAGAGGTAGGCCTACCCTTTATTTGGTGGGTGGTTGGTGGGTGCTTTCGTGTGGTCCGCTCCTTCAAATTCTTTGTAAGTTCTGTTTGCATTTAGGCCTGCAGGCCTTTTGTCCAAATCTGTTTCCAGGCACTGACATGACCTTACAACGGAGAGAAGGAGTACCGAGAGCTGTTACTACCTCCTTTATGACGCAACTCCTCTAGTGCGTTTCTTCAAAAGTGGCGCTAGCCTGCTATGGTCCAAGCCAAAATGGCGAAACAAAAGCTGGTTTCTCTATAAATGAATACGTCTTACTAACTACCACATGAAAAGAACAAGACACACACTTATTTTAGAGTGCACAAGCAAACAGAAAATATCAAAATTATTATTAACCTAAAAACCTATAAATTAGCGATAAATATTGATTCATATCAACCACGTCATGATGCTAGTTTTTTACTCTCTCATGACGTAGTAACGCACAAGAGTAGCTTTTTTGCTACTCTTTTGCGTAAACACTTTTCTTTCTCTTTCCGCATACTGATCCAGACCGAGCTTGCATATCTTTATGAAATTTTAAGCTCTTTGTGTCGCTATTGACAGAAAACCTCATCAAAGCAAACAAACAGGGGCGAAGGGCCCTCCAAAAGTAGGAGCAGGCACAAAAAAAATGCAGTAGGTAAAAATTAACTAAGAAAAAGAGGGAAACGATTCATAGAGAAAAATAGATAGATTTTTTCAGGCAGTCAAAAAGATGGAGCAAGCTTTTTTTTGCTTGTATGAACGCTACAGCGCCCATGCAAACAAACAACTTTGTATGCTGGAAGCAAAGCAAGGTTACCCGGGGACAGATTCAGGTTGTAAACAAACTGCCCCAAGGCCACCACAGCTCATCCCTCGTCCTACTGCCCACTCCTCATTAAGATACCGCTAGCCTGGTCCGGCAAACCCGAGGCCTGGCACGAAACGCTGAGCTGGTCAACCCGAAGTCCACCACTGTCCGATTTGAACCCCCCCCCCCTCTCTCTCTCTCTCTCTCTCTCTCTCTGTCTCTCCTCTCCAATTTGCATAGTAGTATTATCGTCATTATTTTGAAAGTTTCAACAGGGCAATAGCGGTGTGTTATATTTTTCCTATGCTCATTTGCATGTAACGACAGGCCACAGCTGATCCCAGCCAACGCAACTCAGCATAAATGAAAATTTAAATATCAAACTTTCCTCTTTCACGCGCATTTTGCTTCTTTTTTTTTTCAATAAAAGGAATACGCGCCCAGACAACTACGCTGAGTTTGTAAGTTGTCAACAAGGGCGACTTCGTGTCACGGTTGACGGTTTAAATCTTTGGCACGCGCCAAGACCCGTCCGTCCCCAATTTCCTCCGTGAAGAAGAAAGAACGTGAGGAGAGAGAAAGAAAAAAACCCCGTTTTTTACACTTTTACACCCGGGTAGAGAAAGAAGCCGCCGGTCCGTCCCGTCTTTCTCTACCCCAAGTGAACAAAGACTGCTACCTGATACAAAGTACAAAGCCTCATCCTTCCTCGTGCCGCTCCACCCCCCCCCCCCCCCTTTCCCCTTTCATTATTATGTCTCTTTCTCCTCCTACCAGCTGGCGGGACCAGGCTCGTGCAGGGCGGTTGAACCCTAGCTCCATCTGACCTCGTTCCAGTTTTCTAGGTCACAGCTGACTGGGGTCGATCATCCCGTTACAACAAGCTGCGAACTTGAACTGCACTCTTTGTCAGTTTTCCTTTACAAAGACAGAGAGGGAGGGTGGGGTCTCTGCAAACTTTTCGATAAATCCATCTACGTAAGCTTCCAGTCTGCTTTCTCCTGCTCTTCTTGTAAATGCTTATCAAAACTTGTTTAAAGAGCCGGTGCCCTTCATTTAAACCGTGTCGTCTGCAACTACTTGTTCTTTGTGCCCTTCTTTCTTTCTCTCCAGAGAGAGAACGCAGGGGAGGGCAAACACCTCGCCACAGTGGGCAACGTAACAGTTTCGCGCAGGCGGCGGCTCTCGACCAATCAGAAGCCTCCCTCTCGTCGCGTGCGCAGCGATGCCCCAATTCTTGATATAACACGTTGTCGTCGAACGAAGGGCGATTCAGTTCAAGTCTGTGTCTGCTAGCGACGCGCACGATCTTGCCTATTCTCAGAGGCCTTTATATTCAATCGCGAACCACGCAGTGTTCAGTTGATCCTTGTGACTTCGTATTGGATACTCGCAAGAATTCTCAACACCAGTTATCAATATGTATACCACGGACACACTTCTCATCTCTTGTGGTCAGTTTGCTTTGGCCAACTTGTCTCAGGACACGAGTGAAGGCGGGCCATCTGGAGAGGAAGCCACTCAAAGGTAGGTTTCGCTTTCTATTGTGTAATTAGTTAAGAAACTCGCATTTTGTCCTTGCAACACTATTTTAAGTCTAGAATGTTGTGCAATATTTTTTGTCTGCAAAAAGAAAAAAAAAATATGCATGCACTTTTGTTTGGTTAAAATGTTAAAGCCCTTTTGGTGGCATAAGATTATTTTTTTCAGAGTTATTATTCGTTTAGAAGTCAAATTCGCGGCAACTTATACCTCGTGACAATATTGCATCCTTGCAGTTGCGTCACAAGTCACAAGCTCCATGAAGCGTCACATGATATGCCTGTGACATATTGCAGAGCATCAAGATCTAAATCAACTTTATTGATGGCAATCTGCATCCAGAATCTGATTCACCTCGTGGAATCTAATTCACCTCGTGGGTGGAATGAGGTGAAACGTGGTATTTTTGCAAGCAGACGGGACTTTCCGTCCACGCGGGCTCGCCTACACGAGGAACAGGGGTGGGCGTGGGGGGATGGATAGAGAGAGAGAGAAGGAGATGGAACGTTCTGGTGTCTGATGGGGTGAAGGCTGAAGGGATGGTCACTAGTGGTCACTGGCCACGCGGACACTGGCGATTTGGGAGTTCCTTCTGCTTCTTTCTCTTTTGCTTCTGTTAAGTCTCAGTCTGTCTTTTGAATTTGCTTGCATTATAGATGTTTTGCACATGTATTTATTAGATTTCTTGGTGTTAGTTATACAAAAGTAACAATTGCAGTAATTTCTGCTGTGATCTTTTCATTTTTTTAATTTACTTTGCATGGACATGCCACATGTATTGCTATCTAGATTATTATGTTTTATGGCTATTACTGTTGCCTCCCATTGTTAGAGTGCTAGTTCCCCTGTGCGTGTTTTGATTATATCCTTTTCCCAAAACACTGGCCTGCACACACAGACAGCTCGCAAACATCCGCCTTTGGTTTCGGTTCGCCTAATTTTAGAAACTTCCTTGCTTAACTTGCAAACGGACACGCCTCCCGCCTTTCTGTTTGTGAACTCTCAATTTGCAAACGCTGAGGTGGAGTGACACAGGAATGACATTTATTTTATCAGAAAGCAAACGAGTAAATCAAGGTAGCCTCTATTTAACATACAACCACCTACGCACGACCCCTTTTTCCCCTCTATCTTTTCGTTTTTCGAAATTTGCACAGACAACAAGAGTTGTAAAAATAGTACTTGTAACTTATTTGCATTTTCCTTGTCACTAAGGTAAACTCCCTCTGCTCGCAAACCATCCTTTCTTCTTTTTTTTCCCCTTCCTCGTTTTCACTCTCGTACCTTTGTGGGAGGGACTTTACACTTGCTGGCGTAACCTCTGGGTGGTTTCCAACCAAGGGCGTTGGTGTCTTTATGTGAGAGATAGTTAACGCCCTTTGATCTGCTTAGTGATCTGTGCGCGCTAGTTATGGTGTGGGGTGAGGTGAGACGGAACAGAGAGAGGAAAAGGGAAACAGACAGAGAGAGGGAGACAGAGAGAAGATGAGAGAAACAGATAGATAAAAGAGGGACAGATAGACAGACAGATACAGAGAGATGCGTAATAAAACGCATAGTGGGCTTTTCAGGTGACGATGTGGTGGGGATTGGGCATTAGCGGAAGGTGAAAGATAGCGGGCCTGGGAAAGGGCATTAGGAGGGGGGATGGGCCACTAATCTGACCAGCGGGGAGGAGGGAGATGCAGCAACAGCAGGGGGAGGCTTGGCAGGGTTGACCGCGATGATCCCCCCGATCGCCCGCCAGGCGGCGTTTGAGATCAGACGACAATGATAGGACGTCTGCACATAGGGAATGGCTGGCCCTTTGATTTGGCCCCCGCTCCCATCACGTCCTCCTAGCCCCGCCATATGGTGGACGGACAGGTCACGCCTTGAACAAGCCACTGTCCGTCTGTGTGTATCATACGTGCTTGGTTGGTTTGGATAATGTTTTTAAGGCACTATTGACACTTTATTAAGGCCTTTAAAATTCCAGTGCCAGGAATGAGATTGAGATAATAGTAACAGATAGAAAAAAGGAGAAGGAGCAGACAACACTAGAGCACCCGCCAGCCGCCCACTGAGTGTGCGCGTACTTGCTTGACAATAGTTTGCAATCGTTGTGATTGCGTGGGGGTAAAAGAAGACATCGCAATTTGATCATGTCGCCAGGAAAGCAGAGCTTGTTGGGATACACTTTTCGCGGGAAGGTGAAACCGTTGTCTTTTGTTGACATTGAGGCGAACAATCCCAGTGTGGCCAGGGGTCACGTGCTTGCACCGCTAGCCAGGACAAAGGGACCTTTATTGGACCCTCAGTCGCCACACACAAACAAAGCTTAGATGTGGGCTAAAATTAGATCTCTAAAGCCTCCCAACAAATAGGGATGCAACCTGCGAGAGTTTGATTTGAACTTTGCGCTAGGGTGCGATGTCTGTGACCGTGTTTGTGCTTGCTGATGCAGATTGTGTGCACGTCGGTGTGTTTGTGCTTGAGGGTGAATCTGATCTTCTCCAGGCTTTTCCTCATGCGTGCATTCATGTATGTCTTGTTTGTTTGTGTGTGTGCTTTAAAATTTTGCTTTTGTGGGGGTGGCCCAAGAAGCTCACAGACGTGAGATTAGCTTTTTTATACGTACCTTAATGTGTATTTGTGAGTGAGTATGCATGTTTGTGTATGTATGCAATGTTCTCATGGTAGATAAGAAGCAAGACCACTCAATCTCAAACTCCTCCACATGTCGAATGTTGTTTTGCTCACAAACAATACTGCATTATTTCCACCCTGCAGCGTGGGTGTCAGGGTTAACCCCTTTGCTCTCTCCGCCCACACCCACACGACCACCACTACATGCCCCGCCCTCGTTCACGCGCAAGCCACAATAGCTATAGCTACAACAACGCAGTAGTTAAAATGTCACACAACGAGAACATAGACCAGCGACTACCCAGTGGTGGGTCACAGCTGTCGTCACTGCTTTCTGCAAAGAGCAGAGTACATAATAAAGTATTGCGAGCAGTCTGCTTCATCTTTCTCATTAATCGCCACCTCAGCACAAATACATCCCTCAGGAGTTCAGTATCACCCAGTATTGCATTGTCCTACCTACAACTCATTTTTTAGTGTGAATGTGCGATGTTTTCTATTTGACTTGCTCTGCTGCTGTCAGAGATGCACCCGAGCAGAAGTTATAAGTTGGCAATTTTGATAACGGGTGTAGTGCTCGGCCTTTCTGTGCGGGGGAGTAGCTCTCTCTCTCTCTCTCTCTCTCTCTCTCTCTCTCTCTCTCTCTCTCTCTCTGGTTGCAGCAACCTTCTCTTGCGCAATACCTACCTGTAGCGTAGGCCTGTCTATTTGATTTACGCCTACAGTCTAATTTTCTATAATGGGCGTAGATCTAGTTTACTCATTACAATAACACTGTTTTTAAACTGACAATCGAAATTGTGTAATGACTGCGTTTATCTTATCTGGTAACGTCGCATCAATGTTTCAGCGTTAACGCGCGCAGATATAAACAATGGTGTTTCGGTACGTCACTGTACGAATTACTTCATCTCTAAAACATGACCATTGTTTCCTGTCAGGGGAGGAGATAAAGAGCAGAAATGGGTCATTGTCGTATTGGGTGCAAACATGGAGGATTAAAAATAGCTTTGCGCATGACTTAGCACAACATATGGGAGTTTTCCCACTTGTGTGAACGATAAAACAGACTTTGGTCCGTTATATATTTTTCTGATTCGGTGAAAGGGAACTCTCACGAAATTATTATATAGAATTAGAATTGTTATATTTTTAGACTCGGTGAAAGTTCACCATCGCGATACCTCTGTCCTCTACTACTTTAGCGATCTGGCTCGGTCCAGTTTAGCTTGTCTACTCGACTATCTGGGTTATTCGGACAGCGAAACGGTCGGTTGAAGCAGACGTGGAGGAAGGTGGACTGTCTTCCTGGTTAACGCGCTTTCCCGGAATTTGACCATGGCGTGATCGCCTGGGACGAGCCTGTTATTGGAAAAACATTTGACGGGTTCAGCCAGCAGGATTGTTTTTTTTCATTTTCGCCCGCCC
>JAUKPP010243423.1:0-13474 GCA_032273245.1 Phyllaplysia taylori | reverse complement strand
TAAGTGATCATATAGGCTGTGTCAGGTGTAAATTTATTTATCCCTCTCCAGTTCATGAAGACTTTTTTTTCTTCGTGGGCTACTCTCATGTCGGGGCCGCACTAATTTCGCCGTGGGCTCTTTGCGTTTTATAAAAAAGCTTTTGCGTGTCAAGTGCACATCTATTTTTCATTTCTATTTGTCTTTTCGGTCATAAAGGCCGTATAGAATCGTGTCACGTAACTTCTATTTTATCACGTTCGAAGAACGGGGATCTGTACTAGTTATTATAATTGTGACTTGTTTTAGATTTTCATAGGATTTGGTTTACTACACCAATTAAAAAGACAAGAGAAAAGAAAAGGCACCATTGACAACCCCACCTCGCCTTGTTTTGTTTTCTCTTATTCCTCTTATATTTTGTCAATGTTTCCCATTCCTCAGCTGATGAGTATGCCCGGCAGCCTGGTCTCCCCTCAGAAAGCTGCAGAGCGTGTTCTTGAAGACCACTACCGCTCTTGGCAAGGTCAGTACTCTTGTTACACCGATGTTCTAGAATCTACTGTTTGCTAGGGATTTTGGCTCGCTGTCTGGTTTAAAAAACTTTGACATGGATTTTTTCATCAATATGCTTTTCCTACCCTTCTCATTCAAATCTTGATGGCTTTTCAATTACGGAAACTATAACCATAGCTATTGTTCCAACTTCTAGGGCTTATGAGAACAGAGGCTGGGGTGTAATGGTTAGGCTTTTCGCCTGTCACGCAGAAGATCCGAGTTTGATCCCGTCGCGGACAATCTGAGTTTTTTTTCTGCGGGGATTTTTTTTCCCTCTCAGCCCGGGTTGGTCCTGACAGGCAGGGTTGAAGTAGCCCATCTGTTAATGATCTTACAGTGTTGTAGGGGGCGTAAAACTTGTAACCAAACCAAGCCAAAGCTTATAAAAAGCCCTTAATTTTTGGGATATTGTGAGCTCAGTGTTATTTTGCGCTGTCTCCAAATTTCGTGAAGGAAATGCAGTGCATTTGGCATTTCAGCTGCTAAGTTTAAGTCACACATTTTACTTCTCAAAACCTTGGAGATTGTACAAAATGTAAGAAGTAACTCATCACTTGAATATCACTGCTGGCAGTAGGCTATTATAACCCAATACCTTTGAGCCTTTATTAAAAAGCATGTCTTTCATTTACACGAAGAATGTCAGACTATCTTATCGGAAAATACGAAAATAAAAGTGCAATTACCATGTTCCAATCTAACCTTCTTACACTTATATATGGGACTAACATAATTAGTCAAAGTCATCTTTAACCTACCTCAAGCATGGTTACACATACTAGATGGCATAATTTTTATTGGATTGGGCAAGGGAACAAAAAAACCTGAAGTGATTATTTCATAAACTCATCCCACTATTATTCTCTCTCCCCCTCTTCCTATTTGCAGGTGTGAAGAAATGACACAAGGCCAGAGTTTGGACTCCGCCATAGGGAGAAATCTGCCTCGCGCTTTGTTTTTGTTGTTTGCTCACATGTTCCAACACAAGGCCGGACGCTGAAGAGCCTGGCACAGGGAACTCGGTCACTTCTTCTACTACCCTGTCTTTTATGATAATGAAGCTGCAGTGGTTTGGTCAAGTCTGTCTACTAAACAGTTTTTGTGATAGAGTTGACATTATTGTGACTTGTATTCTTGTCATTATTTCTAATGTTTACTACCAAGTCTTTTTCTTATTTCACCACATCTCACCGTTTGATTGCATTTTTTACGTTTAATGCCTCACAGAAGACTTTTTGTACTCATGTTTTGTGATATTTCGACAACTAGATGTAATTTGTGAAGAATTTTTGTCAGTGTTTGTGAAGAAACTCTTTTGAAGCTGAGCAATGTGGTGAAACATGGTATTGTTAGTGCCATCGTCGCGACATTTTGTATTCATTTTGGTTCCAGGGCGTAGTGTAGCGCAGGTTTTGTCCTAGTGGCATCCTTGGTTTAGCTTTGGTGAACATTTTTTTTATTGTTGATATGTAGTAATCACTTTGTAGAGCCAACCCTCTTTTAGTGGGCCTAGAGACCTATTTAGCTATGGCAGCGGAACTTTGTACCTCAGTCCTGAAGAGACTTTTTTATTAACACCTTTGCAGTCACGGAGTCTGTTCTGGGCAGTTTAAAGACCTGGAACCCTCTGGGATGCTAAGTTTGAAAATGAAGTTGTGGCAAGTTAATTCTGAATCTCTCTATACCACCTAAATTTCAGCTTGGTAAATTAGTGGCATACCGATATATATAATGGTAGATGGTAGAGAAAGAGTCAATGTCAGTCAGCTTGAAGTGAAGAATTATTTGTCCGGGGGTGGCGTGATAGGGTTAGGTGTGGTTGACTCAATGCATGGGCAGGCTCTTTGCTGTTGTTGTTGTCGGTGTTAAATCTGTCTTGTGCAGCTTTGTTAGTTCTTCTGCAGTAACGCTGTGTTTGATATAGGACAATAGTTGTGTGTTCTCTGTCATCTGTATAATGATTTTTGTGAATGAGTCCCATTTAAGTGCTTAATAGATTATAATACATGGAGAAACACTCAAGTCGCGAGTGGTAATAATACTATCCTAGTTTTTGTGTACTTTTTGTTTGTATTCGACAGGAAGCTAATTTGAAGAAGTAGCTCTACAGCATTTTTTTTTTTTGTCCCTCTAATAATGTGGACAACAATTAATTAATACAGTTGTGTTGCAATATGTACATCACTTGTATTACTTTTGCTTCTTTGTGCTTTTTTTTTGTTTCGTGATTTGTCAGTAAAGTTGTCCAAGTCCTCACCGCGTCCCCCTGTGCTTCACGGAGAAAAGTTGTGCACCCAAAGCCAGAGATCCGGCTTTTGAAAATTTTGTGGCGTTTGCTATGAGTGAAAACTTTCTCCATGTGAAAGGTTGATTTGTTTTATTTTTTTTCTGTGTCACTGCATACGCCTGTACACTTAGATATTTTCAGACTGTATGTCAGCTGTCGCTTTTATCACTGACGGGCATTATGTATGATTTTTGGTTGGCACTTAACTCCTACCTAGTAGGCTACTCAAATAAGTTGGTCAATGGAAGTGAAATAAGTTTAGGGTTGCACTAATTCATGGTCCGATTCTGATGCTAACATTTTTAAAGGTCATTTCGGGGTACACTAACAGACAGTCTGATTCTATTACTGTCATCTCTTGTGTAGAACAACAGGAGAGCTTGTTTATATATTTTATATGATATATTATCTAAGGTATTACTTCAAAGCGTGTCCCTTATAATGGGATCAACATTGTCTAACAGGATTGATGTGCTAGATTAGTCGCTACTTTTTAATTTTCCCTCTGTATCAGGGGAGATAGTGTATGTCCAAGGCTTAAAGTACCTTTGCTCTTTTTGTAATGCTTTTACTGTTCCCCTCCCCTCTTCCCTCCCTCTCAGTGCGTGATAATTTGCTTTTCCTGCGTTGAGTGTTTTGATTTACATTTGAGAACAATTTTCTTAAAAGCTTATCATACTGCTCAGCGCCTCTGTACTGTGTCCCAATTCTGTTGTCAGGATTTCATAAGCTGTTGAGATGAGCAGCAAAATGACTGCCATGAGATTGAAAACAAATTTTACTGAAAAATGAGAAAGTTGTTTCTCTGTTGGTAAAATGAATGTACCGTATCTCCATTATTCATGCAAAATGTTTCTGTTCTCTGAAACTCTTGAAGAAGACCTTTCATATTGATTGGTGCCTGTTCATATTTTTTTTTTTTCTTTTGTCTTTCCTGTTCAGTTGTTTCAACTGAAGGGAACGGAAAATGGTATTTTTTAATGAAAATGTTGCCCGAGCATTCTGGCCTCCCGTGACTCAAAATGTGCACTTTTTACAAAAGTGTTTTGTATCACATTGCCAGTTCAGTTGAGTCCACTGAGTTCCTGTAGTAAATTCTCAAGAGTAGTTCGGATTACTAAAGAATTTTCAACTGCCAGTAGTGCCGGTAGCTTGAAAGTGATGTCAACAATTATTGAATACCAGGAAAACGAGCGTTGCATTTAGTCCATCTAATGACGAAAAATGTAGAAGGATGTACAAAGTTTTTTGCCTGTACTGGGCAAGTACAAAATGCTGTTCAAAACATTTTACTTCATGAGCTCAAATTAAGTGGACTCGACTGTACTCCTATCTCAATATCATATATTTTAATTACATGTTTTTTCAACTTGATCTTTGGTCATTTGTGGGGGAGCTGGAATTTTTAACTTTCCCAATTGTCCACAGGATTAAATCTTCTTAGATCACAATGTGACAAAGTTGGTTTTGACATAATTTTTACAGATTTCTTAAAACATACCTACACGCACACATCACAACCTCTCTCTCACACACACACACTCACACATGTGAATAACACTTTGAGAAGATCTGTGTGTGTGTTTTGCATTGGGGACTCTTCTTGCCTGTGATTTCATGATTGATTTTGTGGGATTTTTTTTTTACTTTCTCGTGCATTGCTGATGAACAAAAGTGCCAAAATTTCCTTGTCTGTGGAAACATTTCTTTACCTGTACCTCGGCCTGTGCAACTGTGTTGTTTAACTATCTGCTGTCTAATATTGATTTTAGACATAATAAAATGCTGTGGTGTTGAATTCAAGATCATTTTAGTTTTTCTTTATTACTTTATTCTATCTCTGTGATATTGTCATGGTGATTCCAAAATGACCCAAAACCGACTTGGGCCAGGAGGAATATATCTATTACATAATTCCCCACTTCTTAATCATAGTGCATAGAACCGGCGGTGATTTTTTCCCTCTCAGTCCGGGTTGGCCCTGACAGGCAGGGTCGAAGTAGCCCGTCTCTTAAATGACTTTACAGTGTTGCAGGGGACGTAAAACTGGTAACCAAACCAAACCAATAGTGCATAGGTTGGTATTGAATTCGTAAGTACGGGGCCATTTTCCTAAAATTTAATATTTACCCAGTGATCTAACTTGTAACATAGACTGAGGCCAAGTCAGTTTTTTTTATTATCTCCGAAATGCAGAATAAATTAGGCCATATTGGAAGCCCCATGATGATATGTTGTTGTTGGTTTTGGTTTTACGCTCCTTCAGTGCTCTAAGAAGCTGGCGACTTTGACCCTGCCTGTATGGGCTAAGAAGAGGGGCACTGCATCCCTGTAGAGAAATGGAGATACTTGGTTGGATATCTGCACCACAGAGGCCTCGAACTCCTTTTATTTTGCACAACAGGCAGAGATCCTAACCATTACACCAGAGACACTGATCATCTTTGACAAATACCTTGTGTTGGAAATTACATATTTATTTATTACCAATTTCATTCCTTGCTGAAATTCATGTTATTCCTGGTCAAAGGGGAGTAACAAATATAATTGTTGCCTAATTGTTATTTACAGAGTTGCTTCCCTTTAACTACAAAACTTGTTTCTTTGTTGCGAGTCTGAGTAGTTTATGAACTCACTAAGGGGGAGTAACAATGATAATTGTTCCATAACTTTAATTTGCAGAGTTGTTTCCCTTTAATTACAAATCTCATAGTCTTCTTCATTGTGACCTAGTTGGGTTTTTTGCTCACAATGGACAGTAATAAAGACAATTGTCCACTTTTTAAATATTTTTAAATGCCATAATAGAGCAACGGTGTCTACATCATGTAGTGGCATTGGCTGCTGAAAAAGGACAGTTGGCCCAGCAGTCGGGGATCAGCAAAGTAAAGTATCTCTCGACTCTCTTGTAGATGATAGGGGTTCAAGGCCTCTATGAGTCATGAGGAAAAAATTTGTGCTGTGGTGTAATGGTGAGGCTCTTCACCTATCATGCGGAAGACCCGAGTTCGATCCCTGTTGCAGACGATCTGGGTTTTATTCCGCTAGGATTTTTTCCCTTTCAGCCTGGGTTGGGCTCTGATGGCAGGCAGGGTCGAAGTAGCCCGTCTCTTAAAATGCCCTTACAGTTACAGTGTTGCAGGGCAAGTAAAACTGGAAACCAAACCATGAGGGAAAATGGATCGACTGTCCTTCTCAGCCCACGCAAGCCGTGAAAGGCAGAAATGAAGTGCCCCTCCGCTTTAAGGAGACCTCGTGGGCTGAGAATTAACTGCTTCTGTGTCCAGTTGTTTTTTTCAAGGTAGATATTGGGCAAGAATCCTTGAGATCCAAATTCCTATCTCCAAAAAAATCAGATCTATGAAGAATAAATTAATCTGAATAAAAAGCAGGTTTCCTTTCGAACTTTACAATTAAAATATAGTGATGGGCAAACTGACAGCAATTTTCTCAGTTCACCAGAAAGTGGACATAGATAGAACCAGTTAATTCTCAGCCCACAATCTTACAGAGCCACTTACAGTCAACTAAGGATAACTTAGTGTTGTAGGGGGCGTGAAAAAAGACTCCCAACTCATTTGAAGCTCAATATAAGAAATGTAAAGGAGAAAAGAGATTGAGACAAGATAACGATAAACTTGACCAAAAATCAACCATGGCAAGATCAACACAAGTGCAGTCAGTTGCACAAGGGGTGTAAACTAAAACCCCAAATCCACCAAACAATAGAGCTAAACGCAAAAATTAGCACTGTTTTGTACATGTAATTCATCAAATGGCAAATTGCTTTTATTTGCATGATGTATGATATTATCTGAACAATTATGTGAACACCAGCATTGCATGGGATATAGTCGCATGTATCTCCGAGATTGTGAAAGACCAAAAGTTTACATTGCATCACAGAAACAAGAATCTGTACAGTAGAGCCAAAGTATGTATATATATATTTATATGCTGATGATGACTTGTATGTGTTTACATTGTAATAAAAACAGTAGTAAAGTGAATATTCAAACAAGAAATAAATAATTGAAAGTAAAGTATGTAAGCCTTATATAAATTATGAACCTTGTGACACAATGTCATTTCACTGTTTGTTTAACAGACAAATACCCTACTACAGTCCTTGTACTTTTCGCCCTTATGCAAAACTACCAACGATTTATGCTGCTTGCAACACTGTGTCATTTCAGCCGCAGAACCTCCCGATGTTATAATGTATCCATCTCTCAAGGGCTAAAACAGCCAAAGACGCTGGCGCCTCTATAAACAACTCTAAACTTTTTAACTAATCCATTCCACAAAAGAAGGAAGCTGTATGCTACCAAAAATACTCCACTGGTGCTGTGGTGTAATGGTAAGACTCTTCACCTGTCATGCGGAAGACCCGAGTTCAATCCCAGTCCCAGACAATCTGGGATTTTCTCTGCTGGGATTTTTTTCCTTTCAGCCTGGGTTGGCCCCCGACGGACAGGGTCCATATAGCCTGTCTTACAGTGTTGCAGGGAATGTAAAACTGGTAACCAAAAAAAAAGGGGGTATTTCATAGCAAAAAATAAATTCCGGTCCTTTTTATAGGTTAGCACAGGACGAAAACAGCGTCAAAGAACATGTACAGAAAAATAAGAACATGAATTTCCGATTCCCATTATAAGGTGTCGCTCTAAGTTTCAGGGGAAACTTTTTTCGGCAAGTGAATCATCTGTGATCCTACATAATTCAAAGAGAATACATTTGTAGGACTCTTACATAAAAATTAAATAGGCTACTAAAAATTTGTTGTAGTTTTATCTGAAATGTTCTGCATTGAATTCTCAATCAGATGGTGGCAATGCTGCTTTCACAATTAGTAATAATAGGCTACAATTTAACTTTTGCTCTGTATTTCATATATAAAAGCATGAAAAACAAACCAAACTAGGCATGCACTCAGTGAAGTAAAAAAGAATAAATGGAATTGCGACATTGACGCGTTATTGCTTCATGCTTGCTATTAAAAAGCCATGTAAATACATGATATAATATATGATGATATACTCCATTGCTTTTACAATTTAAAAAGATTATGACATGAAGTTTGAAGCATAGCGTACATCAATTTGAGCAAAATGTAAAGATTATAGGCCTGCCCTCTTGCAACAAAAGGACGAATATGCCAAACTAGGTCAGATATTCCATTAACAAAGCCAAATTCAATGCATCAAGGCACACATTTTTGGCCAAGATCTGGCTGGCCGTACTCATCATATATTACTTGAACTGACCCCACAAAAAGGGAAAGATATAATAAAATGTAAAGTTGTCTTGAACATGT
Organism: Phyllaplysia taylori; assembly: GCA_032273245.1. Taxonomy (NCBI): domain Eukaryota; kingdom Metazoa; phylum Mollusca; class Gastropoda; order Aplysiida; family Aplysiidae; genus Phyllaplysia; species Phyllaplysia taylori. The sequence continues at coordinate 5,333 of JAUKPP010243423.1, read as the reverse complement.
TGCATACCGTAAAGCAGTCTTCGCCTAAACATACAAACGCACTCTGATCATACATATCCTTTCGTCATACCGCTGGTTGTATTGCAAAGAGGTGAATACTCCACTGCAATCTTTGTACTATTCGCCCTTATGCCAAGCAGTCAACGATATGCCAGTTTTTCTTCTATTTTAATGAATGTAATGAATATGATATTATTGGACAGGATCATGAAAACTCATGCTCTGTGTTAACGCACACTTACGAGCATAAGCACTCCCAAGCACCGCGTGTTTAGGGGAGACTACTGTGTACCGCTGCTGCAAGTTGCATGAAATTTACTGACACTGACACCACTGGCAGATGTTTGCTTTCTATTGATCATAAGTGTTACAAAAGGTGATAAAAGTAACTGAAATTATTTGAGAAGCAAAAAAGCATTACCAGTACCCTAACAGTTTCCACTCTTTTTTTCAGAAAACAACAAAATTTGACTTGGGGCAAATAAAAAAATCTGGAAAAACGTAGAAAAATCAGATCACATCACAATTGGCCGAAACAGACTGGAGCCTCAAACTTCAGTGCCGTCGTCCCCCGGCACTTGGTATTTCTGCGACAACAGAGAATAGATCTGCTCCAGCTTGTTCAATCTCTCGACCCGCTGGGCGCCCCACCCTTTCTCCCCCCACATAAGCAGAAGATGAAACTCTGGACGTAAAACTTGCAGCAGATCTGTCTCTAGGTTGAGCATATTAATCAGCGTACACGCCATGGTTTGGTAGAGCCGGACCTCCGAGGCAATGACGCGCGCCGTGTCGAGGTGAACCAGGAGGACATCAATGGCCGCCCCTACGGGGTCAAGGCCGTGCTCCCAGTGGTAAATGTCTCGATTTAAGGCGGACGACTGCTCTAACAGCTGACATACTGGCATGATGTGGGGAATACTGACGTCGTTTAAGGGGAGATCACTCGTTCCATTGTTCAGAGATACGGAAGTAGGTCGTAGTTTTGTGTCGAAGACGTATGCGCTCGCCGTGTGGTTTTGTCGTAGCACCAACCACGTATCTGTCAGTCGGGAGATTTGCTCGCCAGTCAGCGCCGACATGATGGCGGAGAAGGTGAAGAGATTCCCAGCCGTTGTCTTGAGCTCTAAGCAAGTCTGGATCCACAGACTCAAGATTTTGGCTCGCTCCGTGACCTTCTGAGAGGTCAGCAAGGTCAACTGAGTAAACATTCGCAGACACTCCCACCGTTCTATCACGTCCTGACGCATCTGCTGACCCGAAGGAAGGGTCAAGAGTTCAAGGCCAGAGACAACCCCAACGCCCAAGTCTTTCTCTTGAGCAATCTTCATCAAGTCTAGATCGTACTTGGTCAAATGGAGAGCCACAGTTTTGGGGGTTTTGCTCAACAGCAAGTTCTTCACACTCAGCAACACAGACTGGTCTAAAGCTTTGTGACCTTTAGGTAGCAAATCACTGGAGAAATGTTCAGGCTGAATCCAACTGACCTCGACCTTCCCTGGCGTGGTGATATTGCGACACTTCATATACTCCACCTCATCGTTCGTAAGGTCACGGTCACACGGCAGTTTGACACTCAACCTCCCAGAGTAAACTCCCTCGTACACTTTATTCACACCCGGGGAGGACTCCTGAGATATGAGAGCCCGACGCGCTTTTTCCTTCGCTGATCTCACAGGCAAAGTGCTGTACATTTTCTTCTCTGTGTTACCAAAATTGTTATCGTAGTCGCTCTCCTCATCTTTCGATACAACGTGTCTTTGGTCACTCAATCTCCGATTGACCATGCGGTACAATGGCGGCTTCATGTAATCCGAGTCACTCTCGTCAGCTGCTCTCGAGTTTTGATCCATAACCCGAGCTGGAGAGGTATCTCGAGAGTTTGGAGCGACGCCGCCAGGCCCGGAGGAGAATGAAGACCCTAGATTTGAGTTTGAATTTGACTCTGTGACCATGCCGTTTGGTTTTCGGTTTCCGACGAGTCTTGCCGCTCTCCTCCCCCTCTGTGGTTGGTCAGAGCGGTAGACTGGTGGAGAGGAGCTGCTGGGAGTGCCTGGCTTGAGCCAGCTCGGCGCTTCCTTGATCTGACTGTAGTCGGAGTAGTCTCTGTCGTCATCGTCCACCTCGATGTGACGCACGACAACCACGGGTTTCTGTTTGTACTTGATGGATGGAGTCCGGCTCGGTTTGGGTGGTGGAGGGTTGGTCAGCTCACTCTCCGACACAGCAGGTTTTATCCTCGTTTCCGGATTAGCAAACGAATTAGATTTGTTGTTGTAAAATCCAGTTTGTCGTCTTTTGCTAATCTCAGAATTTTGTGTCTCATTCTCCGGGCCTAAGGCTGGCGCGCTGCCCGACCGCATGTGGACAACGACGGGTGGGGATGATTCATGGACATTTCGCGGGGCATTGACCGGAGAATTGATCAGACCCTCAGGGTTTGTCACACTGATGAGTGGAAGACTGTCTGACCTCTCTAGGAACAACGGGCTGCCTCGTTTCGGATTGTTCACATCTGCTGACTCGCCGTCGTCTGGAACATTGAGCACGGGCTGACTCCCGCTCCATTTATGGCCGCGTCTGTTCATCTCTGGGCTGTCGACAGGACTAGGGAGGGGACTGAAGAACGGGATTTGTCTCTGGGCATAAGCGGGGGCGTAGTCACCCTCAGGAGAGATGGTCACACCCACTCTTTGCTGAGCGCTGTAGTAAGACAGTGGTACAGAACGAGGGGTGGCGTTTCTCAGTATTGCTCCGGACGCTCGCGTCACTGGTTTCCGGCGATGCTGGTAAAAATAGATAAGTTCCTGGATGGTGAAAAACGCATCCTCCTCAAACTGGTAAGACACAGGCGAGATTCGACTCTGAACTCCCTCGTTGACGACAGAGTTGATCATAAAACTGAGCGGGGCGCCATTCCACTTACAGGTAAGAACAAAGTCCCCAGGTTTTGAGATGCAGTCCCGGACGAGGAAGTCGCCGTTGTCCTTGAGCAGCGCCTCAGCTCTCTGTCTGGACACTCCGCCGTGGTACCAGGGACGGCTGGACAGCTGTGACGCGTCAGAGGTCAGTTCTTTCTGAAGCTCGAGCTGGAGGCTGTCAGGTGACAGCCAGTTCTGGACGTTTGGACCAGGGGTGCCTGGGGTGCTTGGGGTGCCTGGGGTGCCTGGGGTACTCGGGGTGCCAGGGATAACTGGGATGGGGGGAGCTCTGAAAGAAGAGGGATGGTTATGGTTACTTGAGTGGGAAATCAGAGAAAACGTTTTCTATTTCAAGAAACATTTATCTGAACAACCTGGAGGTACTGATTTTGAAAGATGTAGTCCAATTTGTATTCAAGCGCAATGTTTGGAAAAGACAAACTGTTCACTTTAGTAGCGCTAGTCACTGATGAGATCGTTTCTGGTATCCCAGCGGAAAAATATGCAAATCGTCCAAACACATGATTGATCTCAGGTTTCCGCATGATGGGCGAAGAGCCTAACCATTACATCACAGCGCCAGTGGTAAAATTGAGACTATCTGGCAATAACTAAATGTGGTACATTGTAGTTTAAAGATGCCATACATAATATTATTAAACCACATCTTCCAAACACAGCTTTGATCAGCTTAGAAAATCAAAATTTATGTTGGAATGGGAGAATAGAACTAGGAACTTGACAGAATTGTCCTTTTCCTTTATTTTTTACCTTTTCGTTGGAAACATAACGGACATAACATGTAGAGAAATCAATCACACACCACAACCTCAACAAACTGTATACCATAAGTTTAAATGATGAATGTAAAAGTGAAAAATGTGGGGGTGGGCAAATGATCGACATGCACACATACACTGTTACTTCACTCAAAGACAGCAAGAGGGAACTCGTTCCTTTTCAAAAGCTGTTCTAAAATTTTATATTAATGATAATACTAATACATTATGATGTAAACGCATAACTTTTTAACAAATTAATATATCTGTCAGCAGTGTCGTGTGCCTACAGTACTTACACAGTCCTGGGTACCTGTTGATATACTGGGGCTGGGGCACGGTGGGCAGATTGGCCTGGAGAAAGAGGAAAGTGAAACAGAAAGTTTAGAAATTACATGTCACATTATTGTTGTAATTCTCCAAATGTTTAAGTCCGGAATTTGAAAAAGAACAATTTGATAATTATCTTCTGCTTTTGTCAACTTCATGGAGGTTGATGAATACTGCCGGCTCCACTGGGGTACTGCGTAGTAGTAGTAAGGAGTGGGTTATTTATAGAGGCGCCAGCCTCAGCTGTTTTAGCCTCTTCTTGTTTTGGTTTTTACTTAAGCACTCAATCAGGCTTAAGTTTCTCTGAGGGGCACTGCGTTTGGAAAGAAACTGACCCTGTCAGTGTCAGGGCAATCCAAACTCCCCATATCTGGACAAAAACAGGTAAAAGGCTGAAAACGGTCCCGACTCTTTTGGGACCATAAGGCCATTCCCCCAGGAGCAAAAGGCGTGGGGGAAAAAACAGTAATCACACACTGAGTTTACCAGGATGAGAACAAGAGGCTACAACAGAAAAAGAAGCAGGTGCCTCTAAAAAAAAATAAAAAAATTCTCTACATTGTACGTGATACAGACGGTCACAGAGCTATTAACCAGCCAATCTCCAAGTCAAAACCCCCATATATAAACTCCATACCTTTCTCGTATTTTTCTCTCAGAATCCGCAGACTGGAAACAATCTTAGCGCGGTGTCCGCCATTCTTGATGCCAAGCTCTCTGATCTCAGCCTCGCTAGCGTAGATGAGGTCCTGGAAAGAAAGAAAAATATATTTAAAAAATTACAAGCTGGTTAGGTCGGTTGATCAGGTTTCAGCTTAACGTCCATTGCATGACTATGATGTTACATAAGAGGCGGTACCTCTGGATTTCCCGTCAGGGCCAGAGCTATGGAAACTCCGACAAAATGTCGGTGAATCTACAAGGGTTCGAACCTTAGACTTCCGCTTTTGAAGGCCGGCGCTTTACCGCTGGATAACAGGCACCCTTAAGCTGGTTAGGACTATACGAGACAATGATCTATCCCAGAAAATACCAATTTCCTCAAAAGCAATGAGAAAAAAATACATAAGTTACAGTGAGTGGTCGAGTGGTTAGTGAGCTCTGGTTTATAAGAAATGTCAAGCAACGTTGAGGTGCTGCCACCATCGGAATTAAAGACCATTGTGGTGTGTCCTTGAGCAAGTCACGTCAACCCAAGCTCACCCGGGCGCTGCACAGTGGCGACCAATAATGATAATAATAGATTGCATTTATATAGCGCATATCCCCGCTCGAAAGCAAGCTCTATGCGCTTTACAATCAT
>JAUKPP010243412.1:0-13475 GCA_032273245.1 Phyllaplysia taylori | reverse complement strand
ACAGACAGACAGACAGACAGACAGACAGACAGACAGACAGACAGACAGACAGACAGACAGACAGACAGACAAGCAGACAGACAGACAGACAGACAGACAGACAGACAGACAGACAGACAGACAGACAAGCAGAGAGGGGGGGGGGGGCGCGGAATCAGCTTTGGCATACGATAAGCCAAAACACTACGTAATGTGGAACAATTTCAATTTGTAAAGTACACACTTTTATGTTTAACCTCTGTTAAGAATCAGCACAAAGCGGATATACGTAAAGTGGACAAAGTGTTTTTGCCCCTCACATCCCTGTTTCACTATCCAGATCCACATCCCTGTTTCACTATCCAAATCTCCCTTGGGTCATTGCAGAGGTCTGCATGGCGCCAGGGTGCTCGTAGAACATGCACAAACACACAGACAAACTGCTCACTCACAGCGTGTTTGGACGGTCTCACCACTCAGCTGTAACGAGCTCTTTCATGTCGGGAACACGACCCTCCCGACTCCTTTAGTCCATCTCCTAATTACTCTCAAGTCGAATATGTAACAACAGCACCATTTATTGCACTGTACATGTAATTATGTTGACATTGGAGTTTATGACCCTTGGTTTAAAGTCGCACGGAAGTTCAGAACAGCCGTCTCCGAAGACGTTAGAGAGGAGGCGAAGACGTGTGCAGGCACGACCTGATCCCAGCATGTGGTTTAAATTCCGTGGCGAATGCATGTCGCGTGATCAGTAATTTGTTGCCTTTGATTTCACAGTTCGTTTGCTACAACTAGAGGCACTTTTTGTCTTATTTCTCTTCCGCTATTTTCTTTTCTTTCCCATTTTTTAGTTTGTTTTTATTACTTTTCATAAACAACTCGGGGTTTCCCACTGTTTTCATGCAGGCCTCGGCTACTTGTTATTGACTGGTTCCGGTTGGTTGCTTTTTGATGACTTTTACACTTCTGTGGCTAACGGCGTCTCCAAAGTTTCTTTTTTTTCTATCTGAACGTGGAAATAAACAACGGAGTTTTTAATACAATGTACAATGTAGAGTAAGAACTGTGTTTTGCCAAATAAGCAAAACTTTTTTTGCTTTCGGCAAAGAGTAGTAATACATGACATAATGTTATCTAACGCTTTGATCAAAGAGTTGGGTGTGAGCGGTACAATAATTTCAAGCTCCAAGTAATTTGAGTAATTTATTGCATTAACAACAACGGAAAAAAATAGACAAGGAAATATCGCTTGGAAGACAATAAGATTGGAAGCCTATGGAAAACTGCTGGTTGTGTGTATTGAGAATGTACTGAAAGGCTGGAGTACAATCAGAGATGATCCGGAGACAAAAGAAGACATCTCATTGTTTTGTTTAATTAAGTAGGTTTAACGCTTCAATAATTGAGACTAGGACTGTGTCCATATTGTAGAGATTTTGATAATCAATTGTTGCACCCCCTTCCTGGTTGTAAAATGTTCACGATTTTCTTTTGACGTTCTACATCAAACACAACAAGACAATAACGTTTATTTAATTTCTGACTTTTGATAAGTATCTATGATTTTCTTTACGCAATGTGGTGCAACCAGTGTCCAAATACTCTAAGCAGAGCAAATTTCACGCTCACATAATTCTATGAAACCAGAGCGTTCATTGGCAGACGGATAGAGGGAGAGGGAGAGAGGGGGACAGTGAAAGAGACAGAGTGAGAAGAGAGATGGTTAGTTTGTGTTCGTACAACGCTCCTATCAACACTACAAAGGCTGGACAAATCTCTTATGTTAAAGTCCGACTATAAAAGACTATAGATAGATAGAATAATCATATTAATATATAAATAGTCAGTGAGGGGGGGGGGGGGAGATAGAGAGAAAAGGGGAGGAAACAGGACAAAAAGAGAAGACAAAACATGGCGCACTACCACAGTCAAGGCTACTGTGGGTCCCTCACTTCGCCCACACTTGGCATCGAGAGAAGCAAAACAAAGCATTATAGGCGTCCAACTAGCGCACATGCCAATACTTAACAACTATAAGAACCATCGACCATGGAAGGGCTGGCAGTAAAGACAGGGACGCTACAGGGAAGGGACCTATTTCCCCGCGTCAGGGGAGCTTTATGACAGAGAGGCTAGACTAAATACTGGATACGCGCCTCTGAGCGAGAACTAAGCAACGGAAAAGCTTGAGTGAGTAGACCGCTTTGGGAGGCGCGCTCACGACTACAGTACTGAGATGGATGGGGATCGAGACTTGGTCCGGGCAAAAACCATTTATGGAATATCCGGTTATTTAAATGCACCACATTATGATATCTGAAAACTTCAACAAAGCGCTGTTTTCCTTTGAGAGTCAATTTTCTTACATTGAAACAACGCACCGACATCAGACTTCGGACCTACTGGCCTTTTGTCCTCACCCTTTTATTGAACACTAGGATTGTGATGATAAAGGCTGCAGTTGTTGTCTCTTTTCATTCTTCGATTTACGCCCATGCAACACTAAAAGGCCTACAGAAGCGGGCTACGTCTATTTCGTCTGCCTGTCAGTGTCACCCTCGACTAAGATACGCCATTCCGGCAAAACACTTTTTTCTGCTCATTGGGTAGAAAATAGGTGTAAAATCAAACTGGAACAATAAATCTCGATCAAATCAAATGTTCCAATACCGCCTTTGAACACTTCAAATAATTCAAACATTCGAATGACCTATTCGAATGTCACCCGCAACGAACAGAGGCAAGAAGTCATTAGGATGGAGGGAGGGGAAGAGGAGGAATGGGAGGAAGGAGAGGAGGAGGAGGAGGAGAGGGGAGAGGGGAGTAGAAAGAGGCGGTCAGGACTCGGGTGGCACATCCATCACTCCCTGACGCCTCAATGATGGCCGGCGCTTCCAGGTACAACAAATAGACCCAAGAGCTCCCGATCCCTGCACGCGCATGTGTGAGTGAGTACTTAGGCCCTGAAGCCTTGGGAGGATCGTTATGGGCACCGGAGCTGACGTCCAGAAGTGAGAAATAAATGTGAAACTGGAATGATCTTTCAATACAATGACATACAGTCAAGACGGTCTTTGGCGGGACCTCCGAATTTTACGTCCATCTCTCATGGACGAAAGATGGTCTTGAAATTGGTACATCTGTTTATGTCGGGAGGGGATAAATAAATGTGATAGAAGACAGAGATATTTCAACACTTTGACTTCCACTCATAATGATCTCGACATGGGAAGCAGAACTTACGTCTACAAGTGAGATATGAGTGGGGAAATAGAAGGATCTTTCAATGCGTGTACTCAAGATTATCTGGATACGAGTATCAGCACTTGAGTGTGGAAGGACGGAACACTCGTCTACTGAAGAATTGCTTGCTTCTTCAATGAATTCAAGAGACTGCTCTGGTTTTCAACTCGTGAAAAGCAAACTTCATATGATATCGTTGTTCTAGGTCTCAAAGCGTGTATGCAGAGAAGACAGAGAGCTGGAGAGACACTCCTAGACAGAGATACGCCCATGCATACAAGGGGTCGTGCACTTTGAGTATACGTGTGGACTAGCATTATCAGTGTTAGTGAATGCGCTTCAGAAAAGTGTGGGTACTGGTTTTGTATGCCCATAATGCATGTGTGTGTATATGTGTGTGATTGTGTGTTTGTATATGTGTGTTAGAGAGAGAGAGAGAGGGAGAGAGAAAATGTGTGTGTGTGAGTGTGTGCGTGTGGTTGTGTGAGAGTGTGTGTGTATGTGTGTATGTGTGTGTGTGTATGTATGTGTGTGTGTATGAGCGATACTGACAATTGGCCCACGATGACATAATCTACAGCAGCGGTTTATCACACAGCTTTACACGTGAGTCTATAGCAGGCAGAGACGGCCCGAAAACGTCCGTGATCCTCCGAAAGGCTTCTCTAGCTAACTGACGTAATTCTTGCATGCGGAAACACATTTCGGTTTTTATAAACGGATGCAAATTGAAGATTGGCACAATCTTGTACGGGCATTTCCATATAGAAGGCTTTATGAATTATCTCTCCCGCCCAAATCAGGGAGGAATTTGGAACTTTTTGGCCCTGTCTTTGGATTTGGCTTGATTGGAATGTTTGTTCAGATTAAGGCAAAAATACAACAAAATATTTCCTCGCTTCCCCTTAATGAAATGAGTTTTATCGACACCGGTAGAAAAACAAGGCTGGCGTCCACGGGTTTTAAGGTCTGATTTCATTCCCCTTTCTTATTGTAAGAAATGAATTGACTCGCGATGAGAGAGCATGAAGGCGTTGGGTGCAAAGACTGTGTGTCTCCGCTCCGCACAAGTATTGACGGGAACATAATGATATTTAATTGTTACATTCAATGTGAATCAAAAGATCATCTTTTTCAAGCATGATTATTTTTCTTAAGCTGCATTTTTTTCTTTCTGTTTTTTTTTTTCGTTTGTTTTTGTTTGATTCTTAGGGTTCATGGAGTGGAAATAAGATTAAGACTCCCGGTTCGAAATCCGAGAACTCGAGCTTGGCTAAGTGTTTCTATTTGGAGTCGAATTTCATGGTTTGGCCTTCTTTCTTTGAAAGATGGACGTGGAAATCGTTAATGTCGCGCTTCAACTCACCTATCAGTATTGTTGCTATTTAATGGTTTATTTATAGAGGCCTCGAGAGCTTCTGGAAGTGGCTGGTTCAGCTATATACGAGTATGTAATATCAGTATTTCAAAGGGCGTGGGGTAAAACAGTACCAAGCAAAGAAAGATAGAATCGCCGAAATGCGTGAAAACAAACGACTTAAAGAGAGAGAGAGAGAGAGAGAGAGAGAGAGAGAGAGAGCGATGGAGAGAGAGAAGGACAAAGAGAGAGAGAGAGAGAGAGAGAGAGAGAGAGAGGATGAGAGAGGGGTTTGTAGATAAACATATAAAAAAAAGAAGTCAAGGCGAAGGCGCGGTGAGACGAGAGGTCACGAGCCCGACTTAGATGGTGGTGAAACCCTAACCTTCTGGAGTCAAGTCAAGCGAAAAGCTTAAAACAAATGTGTCAGGCGGTAAAGAAAAATATGATACACAGGGTGCACTGGGCCTTGGTGGAAAGTAAACTGAAATGCAGACCCGAATACTCGTGTGTGGAGGTAATCTGACACCACGTGACTGTGATAACCCTTGAACCATCACGGGCACGGAGACAACTGAACCTTGTACACTTTGGTGTTGGCTCTCATTTAATGACAAATATATAAAACAAAAATGTGTGTGTTGACAGGAAATGGGGTTGGATATAGGGTGGGGATGGGGTGGGGTGGGGCAGGGCGTGGGGTGGGGATGGGGTGGGGTGGGACATAGGGTAGGTGTCGGATAGGGGTTGGTGGGGGTATGAGAGGGCTTCTTTTATTGTTTGATTTTTGGCTTAACGTCGCAACACTGTAAGGTCATTTTAGGTACGGGCTACTTCGACCCTGTCTGTCAAGGCCAAATCGGCAGAAAAACGGAGATATACTCGATTAAATAAACTGCCCCACGCGGGGTTCGAACTCACATCCTCTGCGTGATAGGCGAAGCGCCTAACATTACAGCACAGATGCCGGACAAGGGTAAGGATGGGGTAGCAATCTGAAAGAACTTCATTTAGAAAGATAGGGAGTTGTCACGCAGCGAAGAAAAGTGTGCGACAACAGAGATTGAACCATAGGTTTGTTTCTCTTTGTTTCGTTTTGTGATTTGTTCTATCTCGTTACCCACGCACACGTAAGATAGTGTTAAGTATCCTGCCGGCGAGACAAAGAAAAGAAAAACATATCGTGCCACGGCATGTTTACTCTTCAAACATTTCACAATCTCACCAATCTACTAAACAGACTCTCATCTCCTCTCTGAAGTTTCGTTTATTTGTCGCTCGGGGAATAATCGTCTCCCGGCTTCGCGGTATAAAACACGGTGAAGCATCAGTTTCTAAAACACGTCAACGCGATCGCAATCGTGAACTATTGACCCCAGCGTCACAAAGTATCGTGAACCTCTCGCGGAATTGTCCGGACGTTTTGTGGATCAATTTATGTAATTCAACACGCTTAATCCCCTTATTTCTAGAGGACGAATAATCAGCTCGTATGGTCTCTGCTTTTTCGCGGGCTCTCGCCACTTCCGCTTGTGGTTTATGGCCCTTGTCGCGTCAAAATGGCCGGCCATCTCGGCCCTTCATGGCACCATTAGGCTCGCGTTCCCCTAGCCCTGACGCGCACAATGATGATTGCGTTGATTAGCAGCCATCCCCAAACGACATCATTAACACCCGGCTGTTTCCAAGGGTCGGTCCGGGGTGACTCAATTCCAACGGTTCCCCGAAATTACAGAGATCTGCACAAGAATGGGTGGGCTGGACCCGTTTAGCAAACCGTCATCCGGCGAGGATGAGAACGTCTGTTGCGTAGCGACAGTGTCTGATTAGTGACATCAAAGTGACACGCCTTCATGAGAATCAAATTGAGGGTTTCTTTTTTTTTTTTTACATAATTCCAAACGACAGCAGAAATACAAATATGCCCAATGAAAAAAAAAAAAAAAACATAACCATTTTAGATGAATTGTGAAGATGTCCATAGTGGTCTGAAGCATCGACGGATCGGTGTCTTTTCATATGCGCCCTGTATTAAGCTAAAAAAGAAACATCAACAGAAGAAAAGACTAAGAACTTTTCGATCATTTTGCCACTTCTCTAGGTTAAACACAAAAAGGAGGATTTCATAGCTATATGGTCAACAAGAAAATCAGGTATTGGAACCTCAACAACGCTTTACATTACATCAAAGGGTACACTATACTAATCCAACCCTCACCCGCTCCTTTAACCCCATATCTTGGATTTTCCTCCCACAGACTCTACTTCTCCCAAACCCCAGGTTTTGACTGCTGGAGAGTTGTAAGTCACTCCGCTATATCTCACGCTAGGTACACGGCCCTTCTCAATCCGTGCAGTGATCCGCAACGCTCTAAACGGTAGCCCGAGGTAGACACGGCGCCATCTCGCCCTCGTCCTAGCTCGTTTCACTTCCCCGTGAGCAAATTGAAGGAAATTAACAATGGTTATAACGGTTTTACACGCGCGCGCAGTCCAGGGGCATCCCTGGTGCTAGCTCCAAACATCCATCTGCCCCATCTTCCTCCCACTCTACTCGCCATGGGGGTCGAGCGGGCTGGCAGTTTCACGTTCCGTATTCCAATTTCATAGTGAATGAGTTCAAATCTCGACAGTGACGGATGGAATATGTCGAGGTTCTCAGCGGGCAGGGGTTAGTTTCGGGGTCCTGACATCTTTTGTGCACGTAAAGAGCTGGTAAACACTTCAGTGACAAGGTCATAAATAGTTAATGGGGTAGATGGTGCCACTTTGAGAAACAACCGTTCACATATTAGTGCGGATGTTCCGAGTGATTTAGAAGTCTTCTAGAATGAACAAATATGTTTCTACTTTCATGTGTTCATGCGATATCCCTCGTTAAGTCTAATGTTCAGAAAACAGAAGGTGCATAATTAACGTCTACTCCAAGCTTGTAAGTCGTGCTCGTAACTTCCCGTGGACTGAGCTTTTGTTGTGATGTCGAGTAGGGGAAACGGGGAGAGAGGGAAAGAGAGAGAGAGAGAGAGTGAGAGAGAGAGAGAGAGAGAGAGAGTGAGAGAGAGAGAGAGAGAGAGAGTGAGAGGAGGGAACTGAGCACCAACCCCAGAATAGGAATAGCCTGGAGTCACTAATATAAAACGGATATGAAGGTCGATAAACTGATAAAAACAACAGTTTTCAAATTGGGCGTGGCGTCATCAGAAAGGAGATGCATAGATTAACTGTCATCCTCCCTGTTGCTTTCCCCCGTATGCTCCGTCACTTTCCGATGATTGTTTGTGTTGTCCATGATGAGGTCGATTGATTTTTACATCAACGCCCTTTACAACTTTTGAAAGCTCAAAGGCAGTATATTAACAGTTGAGACCTCCGAATTTACCCTTCGATCTATTGTGGGGCCTGGAGTAGAGCCCATAAAAATTAATCCAAAACAAAACAAAACGAAAATACTACGAGCCGGTAGTGTGTCAAACTCTAACCATTCTGAATCCAAGGCAGACTGTTCAACCACTTCCCCCCAGGCTCCCCCATGACTAAAGTGACCTCGATGATGATTGTGATGACAAAGATTACAGCGATCAAGATAATGACTATAATGATGATTAATAGACACCAAAGACTACCCCCCCCCCCTTGACCCTCCCCCAAGCAGTTCACACAGTAGGTGAGCGTGACGAGCAGACGGTCTGACCAGAGCGATTTTCTGACCGCGCCATCAGCGGACAAATAAGGTGTCCACGATCTCGTGACTCACGCCACGTCACGCCACGCCACGCCACGCCACGTCACGCCACGCCACGCCACGCCACGTCACGCCAGGCATCACGGACGGCACGAGCAACACGATACGCACGAGATGCACGTGCCAATTGGCGCTATCCTTGCTCCGTTATCCAGTATCCAGCCTAGAGTTTGGACATCCGGGTAATCGATGGCACGTCACGTTGGCGTTAGTTCACCAGGGTATTTCTACATCCTTTCCAAATAGTCTTAAATTGTTTGTTGTTGTTTTCGCAGACTGAACATCAATGATCGACGCGTTTCCTTCTACATAAGAATACTTCACTTCAAAGAGTTAGATACAAATTTTAGTAAAGATTAACTTGATAAAATATTCAAATTTAAGAATCTCGATTCCCCTACCTCTCTCCTCCCCACGATTAATTGGATAATCATTTGAACATCCATATAATTCAAAATGGATTATCGTGTAAAAGCCGCACAGCAGCACGAGTCAATGGCAATAAGGCATCATAGACTGAGGGACTGATTGAGTTCAGTGCTATATTGCACCATCTCCAACTTTTAGTGAATGAAATTTGGAGCAATTTCCTTTTTGGCCAATGACTAAAAGTTCCGTTTTCGTTTCCCAGAATTTTGACGATAGCATGAGACAGTGCTAGACTCGCAATTGGAATGAAGCACGTTCGTTAGTGTCGTGAGTAGTGTCGTGAGTAGGCGGAGAGAGGGACGAATGTGACGTGCTGTATTGGGGTTTTACGGCACTGTTGACACTTTAAGATCATTTCGGTTTCAGCACGGAAACGAAGGGTACCGATTATGGAGAAAAATCTGAGAACAGTTAAGTGATAATATCATTAAAATGATTTTAAGTTCTCCACGATAAATAAAGGAATAGAAGTATATGAAAGACAGAGGAAACAAACGAGGAGAAAGACAAAGGGATAAGTATGTATTTGGATAAAATACAATGGTAAATAATAAAGGAAAAAGAGGAAAAAACGAAAAATAGTCACACATGGGACCTGGATAATAAGTAATAATGTAGAGAGAATCAGAGAGGAACAAATAAAGAAGGGAAAAGAAATAAGCCCAAGCGTATGCCACGGATCACTGGGACACGAGTCCTCCATGTCTGTAGCTTTTCCCCGCACATTTCGATAATTGCCGGTCTCTGTGTCACTCTCAACGGCTCCCGCCTCCATCACTTAACCATGTTTACAACCGGATACACCGTGACGTTTCCATAAACGCAACATGATGGCAGCGATTACCCGCCCCGATATCTGACAGAATCGTTTTGGTCAATGAGCGATCTGTACATGTTAGTTTTGTGAATTAGTTGCCATGAATGCCAGCTGCAGTCTGCTCAAAAGACCGTGAAATTGTATTGTATTGTGTTGTGTTCTTCGATCCGCCATTCTAGTCAACTGCAATAAAATACAAAAGCATTACGTGGCATGCTGATGGAAACAGTGGCGTTGTTTCTGGCAATTGGCGGCTCAATAGCGGAGTGCGGGTAATCTTTTGTCTGGTCCATTCAGGCAATGCTCAGAATGTTTTTAGCAATTGCCGGTAAACACCTGGCTAGGTCGGCTTGGTTATTTCCGCCGTTAGCAAACATGTCCACACGAGCAACGTCGGAGAGACAAGGAGAGTTCTTGGTTGGATGTCAGGCAACAGACGGTCAACGACACAAAATCAAACAGAATCCAGAGTTTTTGTAAATCTAAACAAAAATATTAAAAGCAAAACAATAACAAAACACGGCCAGCTCTAAAAAACACGATGTAACTGTATCTCAACCTTCGTGCAACCTATTGCCACTTGCTTGCAAGCATTTTAAAGTCAGCATCATTTAGACCTTACGTCACTACAGTAAACCATCTTGTCAGAGATTAGACTTGTGACCAGCACACAAGAGATACCGTAAAACTGAATAAAATATGTACGAAAACATGAACTGTTTACACACAAGTGATTAGATACTCCAAAGAACGCTGTTCTGTGCCTAAATCTTCCATAAGAATCAAAACAAAGTATCACTTACCATAAACGTTCAGGGCACTATGACACAAAACCCTAAACCATATCAAACTCGGCCTCAAAATCTGTCTAGACGTGATAGGTTTTGGTGTGCATTAAATCGTATCTCATCAGATTATCGTCTTACAAAAAGATCTTCTAGCATCCACAGACAAAACAACAACAACAAAGATAACCATATAAGCGCACGAGATGAGCACCAAGTAATAGGATTGGCGGGGTAAATTCGTTATCACTGAATGCAAGCACGGTATCTGGAAATGTTGCATTGACCCGAAAGGTGAAAATGGGGTGTCATCTGAGGCGGTTCAAAACAGCTCAAAAAGGTGTATACTACATAGGTGATTGGCTTGTTTGTGAACTTGTAAAGTATTTATTTTCCAAACTACATTCATGTAACATAATGTTGGCAGTAACGGAACATAAGTTTGCGTGCAAGACAAAGTTAGCTTATTAACTAAACAGACAGACACAACATCATAGAGTGTCATCATTTCCAATAGAAAAGTCAGATGTTCAGACTGAAGCAGGAGGGGGGAGGAGGGGGCGTATAGATAGATCAATGTCACTCATAACTCTATTCACATGTCCGTGCTCATGCATCCGCATAAAGTATATCAGCAGTAACTAATGCACACGATATACTAATATGATCATATACTATCAGACACTTAATATTGCTTTTCTAAAATATTTTGAGGCAGTATTGAGACTGTATGGCCACTTCGGTGGCTGAAGTAGACTAGGACAATAAAGAACTTGCAGTAGGAATAAAATGTGTATTACACGAAAGCTGACTTTTTCCTAACAAGCACAAACAAATCCAAAACGTACTTTGACAAACTTATGCAAAACAAAGACAAACAAACAAACACAGATTGCATAATTACGGGAGGACCTGTGTCATCCATTTGTCTCTTTAAAGGTTTCCATTCACCATAAAACGCCTGAGCAAAACGAAGAGACAACCACAGAACCCACTAACACAACAAAGTCGCCCGATATAGCGGAACCTCTTTGGTCCGTGTAATTAACAGGGCATTTTCCTCTCCAATTAATTAAGATTTAGACATTTTCCGAGAGAGACCCTCGACCCTCTGAGTCATGTCGACGTCCGAGTTTGATTTCCGTTTTCAGGTTCTGCTTCCGAGTGCAACGGTTTGGTCTTGTCCCAGCAGATGTTGTGTTAGTGCCGCATGGCCGTTCTGGAAGGGATCTGGGTTTGGCGGGAATTTCATTGGACAACGGGGAAAGAGATGGAGGGAGATTATAGAGAAAATAAAGGGACGGGGAGGACGAGGCAGAGGAGGAGGGGGAGGAGGAGGGAAGGGGAGGAGGAGAGGGAGGAAGAGGGAGGGGGAGGGGAGGGGGGGGGGGGGTTGAGGAGAGTGACTAAGCGCAACAAGATTAGAGACTTGACTGTCACAGTTTGAGACGGTCGAAGGGTTTAGAGAAATAGGGAGATGCGGAAGAGCAAGTTTGGACTTTAAAAAGACGAGTGGGTGGGGTAATGGGACGTGTTACAGGTACGTGTGGGAAGATGTCTGTGTTTAGACCACTAACTTATGGGTAGATATCTACACCAATATCTAGCGGGGAACGGCACGTGAAACAATAATAGATTTCGTCTTTTTATCATCTTTATTTTTCTAATATTATAATGAAACTTCTGGCGGTAGCTCTTTGCTGCATGCAAGGATGTACTGGGAGCTAAGATCGATCTTCAGACGTGTATTTGAACTTGTGTGTGCGTGTGTGCGCGCGCGCGTGTGTGTGTGTAAGTGTGTGTATGTGTGTGTGTGTGCGTGTGTGTGTGTGTGTGTGTGTGTGTGTGTGATTATAATGTGTGGGTGTGTCCTAATGTGCACGTATTTTCTCAATGCATCTGAAGTAATCTTCTTCTTTTTAATAACACGAGTACGCCTCTTTTCTATACATCTCATTTCACGTTCCATTTCTCCTAAGTAGGAAGACGTCAGCAAAATTCATTTTTAATCTCTCAAAGTCCCTTTATTTCAGGAACCAAAAAGATCGCCGTCTGGTCACATAAACGTCTCACTTGATGGATGTTGACCTTGAGAAGAAGCAATTATATAAATGAACAAAATCCCTAGGGCTCAATCGTCGAATAACGTTTGGCCATGACACAGAACGCTTGTCTGAATTTCTTTAGGGCTGCTTTTTAATGCTTTGATGACTTATTCAATTTTTCTATGGTCCACATGTTATCAAAGAATTATTTAGCTATAGGGCGACCATAAAGCGGATTAAAAGTGGATGGTTCGAATATTTAACATGAATATGATCGTCCTTCAATGGCACAAGACTCTTTGATGCGAGGGGTGAATCCTTGGGGGGAAAGGCAGACCTGTGTATGCTGGCATGTGTGTGCGAGACAGAAAGAGAGAGAGAAAGACATAGCAAGAGGGAGAGCGATTAAGTGTGTGTGTGTGTGTGTGTGTGTGTGTGTGTGTGTGTGTGTGTGTGTGTGTGTAAGTGTGTATGACCATGCTTGTATGTTGAAGGCGTCAGTGTAACTGACAGAATGAGCCTGGGTGCTCAAATCTCTTTGTATGCATGCATGGGCGTGAGTTTGCGTGTGTGTGCGAGTGCGTATGTATGCGTGCGTGCGTCAATGTATGGGAGTAGGTGTGAATGTGCGAGTAAGCATGCGAAAATTTAAATATTTGTCATAATACGCATGGGTGAAAGTTTGTATTGGCATAATGTGTCCGCTTTTGTTTGAGTGCTTTCCAATGAGTATTTGCGCGTGAGTAATTGAGTGGTTTTGTGCAAGTAAAAAAGAAGGGTTATTTTTGTGTGAGATGTGTTGGAGGACCCCTCCTATACCCCCCCCCCCCCCCCCCCAACTTCTGTCCCCGCCATGAGCCGTGTGTGAGACCAGTAGGCGTTGAGGTGACGCGCAGCAGGCGGACGGAATCCCAACGTGCTTTGCGCCAAATCTAATTTGCATTAAGTCCTTGCGCCAATAACTGGGCCCCGGCCTGGCCTATTGGACTTGATGCGCGCGACAAACACTTGAACCTGTTGGCTGCCCAGGGACGTGCGGGGGACAGGCCGCCGCGATTAGTGGAATCACATG
>JAUKPP010243402.1:0-13476 GCA_032273245.1 Phyllaplysia taylori | reverse complement strand
CCCCCAAATCCCCCCCCCCCCCCCCCCCCCACTACTCCTGTAGTGTTAATACAAAAAACAAATTGCTTCTAAAAAAGCAAATCTCCAACATTGTATGTTTACTTTCATATTAAATTTTAGAAGGACATCAAATTAAATTAACAACAACAACAAAAAATCAAAGGTTTAGTAGTAGTAGGCCTACTATAGTCAATTGCAAAAGAAAGCATAAAAAATTGACCTACTAATAGAATTAAAGGATGAAAATATCGATTACAATCAATCATACATCATGTCACAATCTGATCAATTGAGGCTCACACTACACACTTTATGAATGAAATAAAAAACAAAGTACATGTTACCAAATGGTCTAAATTATTCCAAGACTACGGTGGGGTTTTGCTAAATATATATTACAAAATTTCCCTTCTCTCCATAAACAAAATGTATGACAACCCCCTCCCCATACAAAAGTGAGTAAAGATGAAGAATGAACAATGAGTGCCATTGGTCCTACAACAAGCACTGACGTAACTTAAACCCTTTTCTTCAATGGGGCGGCCATGTCAAGAATTATGCACTGTTGGTCTCCTTTTTTTTTTGGTTACCAGTTTTACGTCCCTTGCAACACTGTAAGGTCATTTAAGAGACGGGCTACTTCGACCATGCCTGTAAGGGCCAACCCAGGCTGAGAGGGAAAAAATCCCAGCCAATCTCCTTGTCTACCTATCAGTTCAGCATGTGACTCATGGTCTAGCCATTTCTAATTTTACCTCAGTTCTCTTCCACTGGTTTTGTTTTTATGGTTCTTGCCCTACTACAGTAATCTATGCCTAAGGTCCCCGTGCTTGGGAGCAATGAAACTGCAGGACCTTAGGCGAACCATCAATGGGAAGACTTAGGAAAACTCGGTGTGGACCATTTCACACCTTGGCGTGATACCCTCAGGGCAGATGTTGTAGCGTAATCCCTACACACCTCTCCTCATAGAGCTTAACAACAGAGATTCGATATTAACGACAAGAGTGGGTGACTTGTTACGTCAGGGACAGTAATGTGAACAGTGATACTATAGCACATGCACCTGAATTTCTGTTTAGTAAATAATATTTTACTAAATAGAAATCTGGGTGCACGCGCCAACACTGTTTACCTGAAATGCTGGACCTTAGGCAAATAAGTCCTTTCTAAGGGGGAACCTTAGGGGTAACTTTAATTAGTAAAAATTCTGGGTTTTTTAAAGCTGTGGGACCTTATGCAAACCGGGACCAAAAACGGTGGGACCTTAGAAGTAGACTACTGTACAAGGTCATTTTAGAACCAGGTTGTTGTTTTTTTTACCCTTTCCGTCAGGGCCAACCCAGGCTGAGAGGGACACAACATCTCAACAGGGAGATGGCGACACTTGTCCCGCATGGGGATCAATCTCTTGTCCTCTGAGTGATACTAGTGATAGGCGATGAGCTTACATGTTGCACCACAGACCAAATCTACCTGTTTCTAAAAACAGAATTAAATTGTCAACTGGAAAACAGTGTCCAGAAAGCTCTCTTGAAAAACTGCCTGTTCCAACCTGACCATGTCTCTCAAATAAAAAGAGAACAGAGGAAACAAATTATTTTAAAAAAAGGTGAAGAAAACCCCTTCAGGCCAACAAAAAGCACCTCTAACCCACAAAAGAAAACCCCCCGAAGAATAAGAAGTCTCACTTACACAGAATAATTTGCAGTCCTGTACAACACAGTGGAATGTAAATCTTTTTTCGTTGAGAGTCCTTACACATAAGTTTTTACTTACACTCTGAGAATTCAGCACTCGACTATGGACACACGTTTTAATATTTTTAAGGGTCTACAATCACTACAACCACCAGCATACAGCTCTCCTTTAGCAATAAAGGGAAGCTTAATTTGTCACATGGCAACATGTTATCACGTAAACAGCAGACTTGTACACTGTCACCAAAATAACCCCAAAGTCCCCTCAAGCTGATTATTGCATTATATGAAAAGATATTTTTTTTGTGTGCGTGCGATTTGATCAACACAAAATATTCCAGTCATGACATATGCCTCCGAGTTCGTGATAAATCAAATTCTGTGTCTTCATTAGATTATAATTATTATCAAAAGACAAAAGTACTTGTTATCACAAACATTCCACGCTTGCTCAAGTCCTGTTTGGGCAATTCCAGCTTATTGTCTCTTCTCCCTGGCTTTTGTTCTGTCAGTAATGCTCTTTAGAAAGGGCACAAGTATAATAGTTTTCTAGTTCTAGCAAAGTTATATGAAGAAAAGCTTTTCATGTTCACAAAACGAAACGGTTTTCGCTTGTTTCCTACTCAAAACAATATAAAGTGACTTGGGCATTTGTGGAATGACCATGTCTCATTTATGTCGTGGAGACAGAACAAAGTCCAGTGGGTCATGAGATGTGCCTTACAGTGAGGGAACATTCAGATTCTCTGCTCACAATATATCAGTCAGAATTTACTACAATTATGGACTTCTCTGTGCACATATTTTAGCAATGTCTGAGTAAATAAACCTTAATTAATCAATGCACATCTTCAATCTGAAGCTTTCCAAGAATTTGTTTCCGAATATCTCACATGATATATATGTTGCACACAAAATGAAGCATTACAATAACTTGACTCAAATGTGAATACAGAAAGACCTGTCCAGGTGACCAACATCTAAGCTTCTCAACCCCCCCCCCCCCCCCCTCCCCCAAATCTTCAACCCTCCGTCCATCCCAGGTGTCTTCTCTTGTGCACTGCTCTCAATCTGACATGCTCAAGTGCAACATGTCGATGGCTGCTCCCTGCACTCCATTTTCCCAGTACTTTTATCCACTGTCCAAACCACAACAACCCTTTCAAAGTGATCCTATCCTTTTCAAGATGACCCAAACCAGGAAACAAGCTGCTTATACCAGAACACTTTCTCCTTGATGTTAAGAGCAGTCAGTCTGGACAGGCTTGGCTGTGTTCACCTTATATTTTACATGTAACAAGGCTCAAGTAAAACAAAAAACTGACAGTGGCCATACAACAGTGGAGAAAATGGTTTTAACAACAGATTTACGCATCATGAATCATTGACACATTATAAATATTGTAGGTAGGTTATTTACAGAAATATATATACATTGTCTCACTAAAAATAGATTATCAGAATAATCCAATTATGTCATAAGTATCCTCAAGCTACAAATGCTCAATATAATTTGCAAGCTCGCTATAATATTACACTTAAATATCTAATAAAAATAATGAAAATTACATTTTAATAGTAATGGATGAGAAATTATTAGATAATGAATTGTGTCCCTAGTGTGGCAAGCTTCAAATGTTTTTCTTTCAATTCCATCCTAAATGATGAGCAACACACGTTATAAAAGAAAATAAGCCTAGTGATATATCACTCATGATGGCATCCAGTAGTCTCCACTTAAAACTCCTCTCAATTGTATGTGATGTTACAAATACGACTGTACGCTTACTATATATTTTGCATGAGTTTGCAAAGCCACTAGATCTTAATAAATACGGGCAAGGCTAGGCAAGTAAAAGAAATGGCAAAATAGGCAAAACTTTTGTGGTATAGTCCAATTTCGTAAAAATTGCACATCATACTAGACACTACCACCCCTATAATCCTTTTCCCCATTCGAAAACAAAGTAAATAGACAGGACTTTTTATTCTCTAGAGCAAAGATGGAAGTGTGTCAACCAGTGACAAGACAGAGAGTAAATTTTGCTGATTGGTCACAAAGATGACATAATGTGATCCTGCAGTGCGTATTTGCCTACCTAAATTGATCACTTTTAAGCACAACTAAGCTAACCGGACATATGCCAAGAATCGGGTTAGTCTACTTGTAGCCTACTTAAAAGCGACCAATTAACCCAAAACAACAAATGAAGGTTTCTCCCCTGACAAAACTTTTGGGATAAATCAATGAAAAAACTTATGAAGGGCCATGAGATGTATAATCTGGGCAGAGAGAAAAACAATATTTGATGATATGTGGAAAGGCATGCCCATGATTCACAAAAAATAGTTAGAGGTGAGGGGTGGGGGAAGATATACAAGAGTTACACAAACCTAGCTGTTTTAAGTGGGGACCACTGTAATACCAAATACAGGCTATGGCTTTCATCAACCAAATCTGCAAAATGGAATTAATTTTTTCTTTGTCAGTAGGCTACACATATTACAATCTGTTTCAAACTCAAAGAAATGGTAGCAAAGCTTTATTTTGAATGATCTGCTTCAACTAAAGGGAGCATACGAATATTTATGGGAAAAATCTACCATTAATTCACTGAACGACATTCAGAGTGAAGCCTTAGGTGAGATTTATCCAAAAGGGCTTTAAAAATTATGGTGGAAACTTGAGAACACAGTATAAAAGCACTCTCCTCTTTGTGACTTCTATAGTAATTTGGAAACTTAATAACAACTATAATACTAAATCCCAAATCAAAGGTATTTGCTTAAAAGTTGTTGAGATTTCTCTGCAAAGTCATTATATGAATGAAAATTGAATCGAAATACCCTGGCTCATACTGTATTATTTGTAATTAAGACAAATGTATTTCAGAGATTCTTAGAAAATTTACTGTTGGCTGAGAAAGCAAAAAGAAGACTCTGACCACAATGGGGACCGATGTTTACCAAGGTTTGTTCTTACAATACATGAGAAAAAGGACAAAAATGGGTACAAACTTCCATAAAAAAAATATGTACACAATAAAAACAACATTAACAAAGTTTTACTAGAGAAAAACTCAAGCATGAAAAAAGAATAACCTTGTGCTGTGCAAAAACCGGATGCACACACCACTCACTCCGGATTTTCACACCATGCAGTTTTTCATTCAGTGGAAATAACATAGGATTTTCCGGACCCCTTCTCTTCATAGCTAGTTTGTTTTGGTTACCAGTTTTACATCCCCTGCAACGCTGTAAGGTCATTTAAGAGACAGGGTACTTCGACCCTGCCTGTCAAGCCCAACCTGGGCTGAGAGGGAAAAAATCCCAGCAGAAAACCCCCCAGATCATCCACAACAGGGGTCTTCCGCATGACAGGCGAAGAGCCTAACCATTGCATCACAGCGCCAGTATTCATAGCTAGGCACTGCCATAGTCTAATACTAGATGGTTAGTGAAGAGTGGTTTTGGTATGGTTCCTAGTCTTACATTCCTTGCAACACTGAGGTAATTAAAGAGACTGGCTACTTCTGACCTAGCCTGTTATGGCAACCCTGGGCTGAGAATCCCAACAGAAAAACAGATGGTCCGCACTTGGGATCAAACTTATGTCTTCTGGATGAGAGGCAAAGAATCTAACCATTAAACCACAGGCCCATGTATGAAGAAAGGGGCAGTGAGGGGATAGAAAAATAACTGCCAACCATTCTCTGGTTTGCCAGCATGCATTTTCGCAAAGTTATGTGGAGTTTAGGGTTAAGCCAACACTTACAGTGTAGTGAATACAACAAGACATCAAAGCAAATCTGAAATGCTGAGAATGGATTCCAGACAGAAAGAAAATGAAAAACTTCCCTTCCACCATCTCTTTTGCTTATGACAGCCCAAAACCATTCAAATATCTCATTTGATGATCTATCTTCTTGTGTTAGAAATCTCTCAATAGAGTCCAACAGAGTCAATTGAAATAAAGGAAATATAAAAAAAGAAGAAAATGATCCTATCGATAGCTTTTCACAATCAACCGTGTAAATACAAATTTGTATTCATATATACTCATGTATAAAAAACAGAAGAGTATTAATTAACCATGAGACAGACGCTCGCACACAGACATGTAATCATCCAATTATTCAAGAATGCCAATTCATCACGAGGACAATCATTCCTTGTATTGCACTTTGATCAGCAAAATCATATCACAGTTCAACAAGCCATAAGAATCTGTTCAAATTTCACTCATGAGAGGAAAGCTCGTTTTCCAATATTTTCCTGGTTAGATGGTGATTATGTGAATATCTATGAATCCATATAGTACAAAAACGGTAATGAAGCTTTGGTGTTTCAACACTTCGAAGCTATGTCGTCAATCTTACAATGTCAATCACAGTACCGAGATATGATAACAATGTGATGATAGCAATGCGAGTTGCTCCTCAAGAGAGAGACATTGGCCACTATGACTTCAGAAAATATGAAAATACAGAGGAATTTCAGTTATTGCGTTCAGACATTTGCCCACGTTGTATTGCACTTGTATGCAATCATGGGAGGCAAAGACACTTTCGTCTTCTTGAGTTTTTAACCATCCATCCAAATTAGAACTGGTGATAGAATTCATGATCTGAAAGACTCAAATTACTCAATAGAACAATTCACTTCACTAAAACAGAGCAGTTTGTTATGCGAAAAGATTAGTCACTTTATTACAGTGACAGTTTGCTTTGCGTATTTGTTTTTGGTTCTAGGATTTAAGAGTGAGGCTACGTAAACCTGTCAGGTCAGCTGAAGTGGAGAGCGATTAGATATCCCAGCACACAAATGTAGTCGTTAGCCTTCAATGTTCGTATGGGGTTCCACGGCTCCATCGACACTTTAAGGTCATTTCGGCACAGAGAAATACTTTTGGTCTTTGCCCATGTTGTCCCCCCTTTGACTTCAGTGCTACTGCTCTCAATAAAGGAAGGCTGAAGCCAAATGATGCAAATGTTCCCTAAACCTTTGGTCAATAGGTTGTTAAATTTGCATTAATTTTTGTAATATAAACAACTGTTCTCTACTAAAAGGAATGGCCGTGTTGAACGTAAAATTACCTTATTATTGTTGTGTTTTAGTATAACGCCCTTTGTAACATGGCAAAGTAATTCAAGAGGTCTGCTGCTTCAACTAACACAAGGTGAAATGTCTTTTATCATAGCTAGAAATGAAATGAAACAGTATGTCTGCAAAGGAAGTAGGTCTCAAATTACTTATAATTGATAGTTGTATGCTGTAAATACCAGACAACACTCCGTTTCATAAATTTCATCTGAGATAAATCTCATAGCTTGCGAACGAGTAGTGCTACAAAATCACATATCCATATTTATCTGTTTACATATATACATATAATATACTGAAGGCCTTTAAGTAGCTTCATCCCACTTTTGATGCAGTCACTGAGGGCCATCATACATGTGGACGTTAATGGTACCCATTGAGCTCATTTGCACCATGTCTTGGACCTAAATGTCACACCATTTAACCCCTGCTTACAATTCACTTTCCTGTCTGCTTCACAAGTATACAACACTCATTTAATTTTTGTAGATAAAATAGGATAAATTTCCAAAAGTCCAAAAATGAGAGAAAAAGTACTCGTATATATTGGAGTCATGCAATGTTATCCTAAAGAATGTTGGACTGCCGGTTGAATAGAAACTGCAAAATATGCCAATGTTTTTATTTATAACTTCTGACTTCCTAGCTATGTTTATACATATGAAATATATATAGGTTGGGCTTACTTAATGGCCTTCAGCATGTATATTCATAAAAAACAACAACATAACAATCTTGCTGTAGTTGTGTAGTTCTCAGGCACAGGCGTCTGGGTGGTTGTATGTTAAATTTTTCCGAGCCTTTGGCTTCTCTCCCTTGATGTGCTCCAGGCTCTGTTTTCTGTGTGATCCTAAAAAACGAGGACAGGAAAAATGAAAATGGATT
This sequence comes from Phyllaplysia taylori, assembly GCA_032273245.1. Lineage (NCBI taxonomy): Eukaryota > Metazoa > Mollusca > Gastropoda > Aplysiida > Aplysiidae > Phyllaplysia > Phyllaplysia taylori. The sequence continues at coordinate 5,788 of JAUKPP010243402.1, read as the reverse complement.
AAAAACAAATTTACCGTGATACTTTGATTATAAATAACCACTTTCACGCTGTAACATAGTCATTTCATCAAAAGCAACATTAACCATAACTGTGAAACTTTGTCATTTTGCTTTGCAATCTCACATAGCATGGCTATGATATCAGTTTTGCAAAACAACAGCAAGCAAACGACAGAGATGACAGGTTTGAAGCTCAGAATAAACATCTTCTATTACCCAAATTAATGCTATATTGTCTTTGCCTTAAATGATGTGAAATAAGAGCATGATCCCACTTAAAATAAAAAGTTAGAGCGATGCATCTGCATGAGATCCAATGAATTTTGTGCTATCTATAATATTTATCTAATACCAAGATCAACTTCAAATCATGACTTTTTGTCATTTGAGGTCCAGCAATGATGCCACAGGGATTTTGTGAAAATATTTGAAAATTTACTAAGTTGTACTAACAAACAAAATGACTGTTGATCGACGAGTAACTAAATAAGACAAACAGAAAACAAAGGCTGAAAATACAAACTTGATTTCAGTGAAAATGATAATAACAGGAACAAAAATGATATCACTACGGACAGCACGCAGAGACCACTGCCTGTGTGGTAATTGAATTTTTCGCCAATAGAAACTCAAGGATTGTGAATAAGTCACTACTGAAATTGCATAACTTATCCATAGCACTGCCTGTAGCTATTACTGTAATTGAAATACTTACAAATTGAGACAAAAGCACTACCTTAGCCATTCCCGGTTTTGTAGTACTAACCTATGGAGGCTAAAGACTAAATCACTACCTATAGCCATTCCCGTCTTTGCAGTACTTACCTATAGAGACCAAAGCACTGCCTATTGCCAGCCCTGACTGGCCACTTGGGGCGTAGTCCGAGCTCCCAGTCGGGAGCTGAATGATGAGGCTCAGAATTGCTGCCTTGTTGTCTTTCAAGGGCTCTATTGCCACAGCTGACGGCTTGTTGCCAGCCTGCGTTGTCATGGAAACAAAAACAGTTGGGTTAAATTTAGTTATTTGATGTAAGAGTCACTTCACTATGAATGAGTTGATATTGCCATAGGAGTGTAAAAAAAAAGGATCAACTCATTCACAGTTCAACTTAAAGCAAACAGGTGAAAAGAGAGAGACATAGATGCGATCTACTAAATCTCTCTACTACCAGCATAAGAAATATTACCTTTCTTCTTCGCCTCAAAACTGAATCCAAATGATCTTTCTTGTCCACTGTGCTTGGGACTGACTTGCGATCCATCTCCACACCTATCGTAGAGAAAGGTCGACTAGCCATCTGCTCCATCTCAACCATCAATTGCTGGGGAAAACGGAAACAGGGGCTGAGCACTTGATCTATACACTACAAATGCAAAACCACTATGCAATAAAAACCGTCAATTGAAAACTTTTTGAGATGTAAAATAAAATTTGGTACACCATTCCCATTTTTCTGAACTAAGACATTACTGGGCAATTGTCTTTACTTTTATTCCCGTTCTTCTGAACTAAAACATTACTGGGCAATTGTCTTTACTTTTATTCCTGTTCTTCTGAACTAAAACATTACTGGGCAATTATGATTGCTTTTGTTCTTTACTTCTCAATCATGGATGGTTGGTGGATGCTCTATTGTCATTTGCTACCTTTGCTTCAAGTACTACAAGGGTTTCGGGTCACGGTCACTATCTATTCTCTTGTGCCAAAAATGTGACGGTAAAGAATTGATTATTCTCTAAAATCTCATGAAATTACTTTAAACACTTCAATAACAATGACAATGTTTATTAAATTTCCAAGGGAGAAATTTGTTTTGGTTGATACAATGGTAGAAAAAGTTAATGCATTCATGAGCACTCACTCATACTCATACCAAGAAAGCACTTACACAGATTTACCATGAGTAAACAAAAATATTTATACAGCCATTGTGATAGGTACTTCTATTGTCTTTCTTCCCCCTCTCTCTTCCTTTCACTCTCTCCCCCTCTCTTTACTTTCCCTATTTCATGTTTCACTGTGCATTCCATAATCTAGCTGCAGTTGGTACAAATGAATTCCTGTATCTATCTGTTCTTGCTCTCTTTGAAATTGTCCTTTGCCTTTTACTTCTGGTGGAATATTCAAATTCTGATCTTAATGGATGGGTGTTATCACTTATGATTATTTCTGTCTTCTTTAAAACATTTGTGCTATAGAGGAATTCAAAACAAGGTAGGTCTGTGCAAATTGTTTTTGATGCCTTCCTGATCACCTAGTTTATTTTCATAACATGTTTTCCCAAATTGCTGATGTAACAAATTATGCCAAAATGGATAAAACTTTCAATTCTATAATAATAAGTCATGAGCAAAAATTGAACCAGTCAGAGAGAACCTGATTTCTTAAAGGCTTTTACTTCACGCCATAAGTGTCATATAGCCCCAATCCAAAAAGAAACGGTTGAAGGAAGATTTTACTATTCAAAATCAACATGTGCATTTTGGTTTGGTTACCAGCTTTATGTTTCTTGCAACACTGTAAGGTCATTTAAGAGACAGACTACTTCGACCATGCCTGTCAGAGCCACAATGTGGACTCAGAGTGATGAATCCCAGCAGAAAAACACAAGACCGCCTACATCTGGAATCGAACTCAGGTCTTCCACAAGATAGTCAAAGAGCCTGTCCAATACACCACAGACGTTGGCACGTGTGCATTTGAGTAATGTGAATTCACATGTAGCTGATCAGCCACACACAGTATGGAAACGTCTGTTGCTATGAGGCCTACCTGTCTACGTCTGTAGCTGTTGTATTTGTGTTTGACCTTCCATAAGGTCGCTGCAATCAGCACCAGTGATAAAAAGCAGCTGGAATAGACAGTGAACCAAGTTAATGGAGAAACTAATCTCTAATCATATTTCTTAACGAATTTATTAATATATTTTAGCAAGTTATGCTCGTAACAATATGTTTTTCCAAAATACATCTATCTATCTTTTTAAGATAAGAAAAATGAATTTCTAAAGGAATTAAATTTGTTTTATTTATCTAAAAGCTATAAACGCAAAATCAAATTTTCAGAAATAGTCACTTGCAAGGGAATTCATGATTGCTTATATTAATTCACTTATAAAAACAAAACCATCTGCTTGTCTCTTCTAAAAAAAATGTTACAAAAGAAAAAAATAGTTATTATAAATATTGTAATTTTACTACACATCAGTTACTTTTCACATATTCTTCTTCTTATGTACCATGAGTCATAAACTAAGCTTATGCAAGAGGTGAACATTTTAAGTTTAACGTAAAATTTTAAAAAAAAAACGTAAGTAAAGCTCTGAGCCATGCTCCATGCTTTAGATCTAGAATGAAAGCAATGATAACACCTACAATGACGGGAGAACCCCCTGTATTATCAACTTTCATGCATACAATGACTGAACTAACAATAACAAAAAGAATAATAGAGTTCATATTAACATTCCCCAAGTGCACATTCACTTGTAAAGTGAGCTTTAGTGCAAGACCAAGGAATGTGTTTTCCCATAAAAATCCCTGTAAAGGCTGAGTGCTTACATGCTAAATGCATTAATTTCACTTGATGTTACACATAGCTTTAGTAAAGAAGAGAAAAAAATGGAAGCAATTTTATGACTTAAGATCTTTTTCAACTGAGTCTATTACATGTTCCAGCATTTTTTTTAACCCACATGTACAACTTATACTGTTAGTTTTCCATCAATGGTATCAGTTTAAAAAAAAAATCTAAAGTCTCAGCTCTTCTTGTGGAAAAACTACACACAACAAAACATCCACAGAGATAGACATGCTAAGAGTGACAAAAACAAAGCGTTTCAGCAATGCCCTTCTTTTCTTTCTACAATTTCCACCTAGTATGAACCAAGGTCAGTTTTTAAAAGCTCCAACAAGAGCAAAAACAATACTTCCTTTATCAAAATGTTAAATAACTTACCCCTCCTCCCAGCCCACCCCCACCCCTCAAAATCAAAGCATCTAAAAAATAATGATCTATACAAATACCATTATTATTATTACCATGATTTCCCCATAAACCATGAGAAAAAGGTGAAAATAAACCCAAAGCCGTTTGCAAAATTTAGCATTTCAAAGAAAACACTTGAAATTGAAACATACATTGTAAAACTAAATCATGAAATTATAAGACCACATATATAAACAGCAGGTGCTTTCAAATAAATATATGGATACACATATATGATCAGGCACTGGTTCTGATGCTACTGGCGTGATTATAGAAATCAAAATCTGACATAATAAATAATTTAACTTACCTAAAGAAAATTATAAAAAACTTAAGAAGATTGATTTTATCCGGTTGAACAAAAGAAATCTGTAAAGAAAAGGTAAACACATCAAACATAGGGACATGCATGAATGTTTTGTTAGTGATGAACAAGGACAAAGGCCTAACACTGTAGCATAGACAAACAAAGATAACATTGAACAAAGGGGGAACTAGTAGGCCGACCTAGTTACAGCTTTCTGGCCGTACAATGCGCATGGACACAAACAAACAAAACAACCCCTACAACAAGAAAAGCAAATGTGGGGACGCAAAGAAACAACATAAATGTAACAAATAATGCACAACATTGACCCAGTTCTACTCAATCATCTAGAAGTCTCCCAGTGACGTTCAGTAAATGTTCTACACTTAACAATAAAAAATCAATTGCATTTCCTTTTTTTCTCTCTTATTTTTATACACATTTCACTACAACTCTCCCTCACAATGTTCTAAAGCAAAAGAGAAGACAGTTTTTGTAGCACCTAATTGTCAGACCACTTTGAACGCCCTCAGAGAATTAGAAACAAAAGAAGGGGAAATGCTATGCCTGTGACCCACATGAACTGACATACAACAGGATTCAAGTGATCAACACGGTCTTGAAATGCTTGGTGCAACCTCCCTTTAAAAAGAACCTCATCCCACTTTATTTGTGCAGAACTTTGGGTACAGCCTAATGAAATTCTGAAGACACTTTTTGTGCTCACACTATTATCATTATCTTACAGCAAGGGAGACGGGAAGGAGATAAGCATTTGGAAATGAACCGCTGACGTGATTGCTATTGTGGAGGGGTGGGCACACTATGCACTGTGAAAGCTCGAGATAAATAAATATTGGTAAATGGCTCTGTGAGACTTAAACTATGATTACAGTCAGTGATTAATATGGTAGGATAATTTCTGAAGCATCAAACGATTTATCTTCATTCCTCCAAACAGATTTTTAGTGTTCCACCATGGCTAAGACTGAGTAATCTACAATGATGCCATGTCTATATTTAGAGCTACATATGGACCAGGATGCATGCATCTTGTAAATGATATTAAAATGATATAACTTCAGGCTTTATGGCACCAGACAGACTCAAATATTTTGACTGAAAATTCTATCTTAACTTTTCAATCCTTTCCCTAACACCTCCGGCTTATCTCGCAGTTGAATAACTGATCTGATCTACTATGCCAAAACTGTTCTCTCAAGTTCGAAACGCAACAGGGTTGTGACAAGCTCATTGCACCAACACGGAAAGACAACTAAAGAGGATCAAAATAGCCAACAAAATGCCAAGAAAAGACAGAAAGAACGAAACAAGCCCTTGTTCAAAACTTGCTGATTTTGTCACATGTGGGTGTAAATGTAGCGGCTGCACCTTTGTTTCAGGTACACCACACTATCTGAGACAAATGCCTCGCAATTCCTAGAGTTCTGAATTTCTGTCTTTGCTCAGACGTTGTTTTTATTCTCTTCCTC